>JAPYYW010001326.1:0-69597 GCA_030522545.1 Cremastinae sp. A BG-2022a | reverse complement strand
CTGAAAATTGACATACATGTACATATGACGGTAAAGAAAGTTTATGAAAAATTTTAACAAAATAAGTAAAAAACGATACCATGACCGTATCACCTTAAGCGTGTATTTTCGAAAGAAAAAAAAAGTCATTTTCTGGATACAGCATGGCATATAGTATCATCGATATATATAGAGGTCGTATCTGGCGGTGCGGAGCGCGGCACGAGCGATCGTCGTCGTCGTCGTCGTCGTCGTCGTCGTTGGAAGCTCGAGGAGAAAAGGCCTCCGCGGCGGACTCCGCGAGAGCGGGATATCTTTCGTCGTGTATCACGTGCAGCGCCGATGTGCCAGGCTGTACTCGGCGGGCGGGCGGGCGATGGTCCAGAGAACGGACCGCGTGCGTGCACGGGTCGGAGTCGATCGCGGTGTGTGCGTGCCAAAAGACGAAGGGAGCGAAAAACACGAGCGGGAGATATGTGAGACGAGGATCGTAGAGCGTTAGAGGGGGCGAGGGGGAGAAGGGGGGAAGCTCGACGACCGGAAGGGTAGGGGGGAAAGCGGCGTTCCCCGACGCTTGCGCCGACGATCGCGTACGCGTACCACCCGCGGCGGCCTCCGCGTAAAACGGAAGACCGCGCGCGCTGCGCCCCGTCGCTATCCTTTCGGTACCAGCAACGTAACAGCGACGCCTCCAGTCAGCTTCCAGTGAGCCAGCAAAGCGCATTACCCGAAAACCCGAGGCGAAAGCCCACCTCGCGATCCAACATCGCCGACGAGCCATAATCCCGAAATTTATTTCGCATCGTCGGGAGCGGTAAAGGGGACGGGGAAACCCGTCGCTCGACGATCGGACGGAGCATCATCAGTCTCGGGGTTTGCTCGATACCACGGTGTCGCGAGGCCACGCGAACCCGTCGCCGCGAATCTAACAAGTTATCCCGAATCCCCGACGAGGCCGTGCCTCCAACTCTCTCTCTCCTTCGCGGCAACAAATCATTTTCAGCCGGGACCAAAAGTACGCGAGTGTCGCTTAACCCCTTCCAATTGTTCATCTCCGACTGGACCATATTTTCCTCGCACGATTTCATTATTTTTTTTTTGCAACGTATGTACGAGGTTGAAAATGTGTTTGTCCCAGGACAGGAGAAAACGAGTGTTTCCAAAATAGCGAATTCTCAATCTCCAGTCCGGGGTGTTTTGTTTTGCCACGCGCCGGAGCTGTAAAAGATCGAACGGCGGTTCAGCTGCGAAATAATATCGATGCAACGAGGCTGGACTTGACCCAGTGTCCGAAAATTCGTCCCGATTCGCGCCATCCTCGAGCCGAGTGATGTTCGTATAAACATTGGAAAATCTAGGAAAACGTTTTGAAGATAAATCGAAAGGTTTGGAAAATCTTCACGCGGGACTCGGCTCGTTCCACCCCCCCAACGAGCGAGCGGAAAGTTATCGAGAATCCGCAAAATTTGCAGGAGAGAAAAGAGTCGACGGAGCGGAAAACGGAGGGGGGTGGAAGTGACGAGAGCTCGTGTGCGAGCCAGTAAAGGGTGGAGAGAAATAATATCCGTGCAATTTTTGGAGTGATCTTCGGGAATAGACATTGACGCGATCTTCGGAGCAAGAGAGAGAGAGAGAGAGCGAGAGGCATCGATCGAGCTTCGATCGAGAGTGAAAAACGTCCGGGCGTCGATGTCGAACAAGCGGGAGACTTGGCAAATATTACGGTCGAGTTAAAGATTGATAAATATTTGAGGAGACGAACGATCGAAGAGCGATAAGAGTGCAAAGTTTGCTGGAAGTGTTGACGAGAAGAGGCGACGAGATGATTTTTTAAACGAATCTTTGAGAGAACTTTTTCGAAGGGAATAATTAACTCGGGACTAGATTCGTCGAAAATATCGACACGAGGGAATCTTTGAATTTTCGAAGAAATTCGTTTCCAGCGAGAGCTATTTTCAGATAAGACCGCCGGCAATACAATGCCGGAGGCTGAAAAAATACACGAATCACGGAGGAGATAGCACAGTCCTGGAAAAGTCGTGGGAGGGAGCGAGTTCGTTGCTCCGGTGAATTAAAGGTCTTAAGAATTCACGGAATGAGAAGTCGTGGCTGAGATTACGATGTCTCATCAAAAGTTATTACGGGCCTAACTTGACCGACTTCCGAGTCGTTAAAGCTCAGCGGCTGAAAGCTCCCGGAGCGAAATATCAGTTTGACGAAATTTTCGACGCGTCAAGGTTCCCCGAAACGTCAGGATTAACCGGCTGTCGAGGAGCTTATCCTCGTTATCGGCAAACAGACGGAATAGTGATAAATATTCGAGAAGTGACGAAATAAATTTACGCTTTCTGATGGAATATTTGAGAAGGTGAAAAGAAAGAAAAAAATAAGAAAATAGCCGAGTCCCTCGTGTCGAGGAAAAAAGCGAGTGAAAGAGCGAATCTACGATCGTTCGACCGAGAAGCGTGAATAAAATCTTTCATCGGGAGACAAAAACATAAATTATCGCCCCGAGAGCTCGTTTCCTTTGGACGTACCCTTTGTACGCTTTTCAGAGCCGAGGACGTTCGCCCGATTCCCGCGAAAAATCTCAAAAGCGCAAGAAAATCCATCACACGCTAAAAAGGTATTTCGATGATTAAAAAAATCTCTAAATAATTCTATGGTAAAATAAAATGAAATTAAAGTGAAGTAAAAAAGAGTGAACCAAGGTGTAAATAGATGTAAATAATCGAGGACGTTCAGTGAGTGAGAACAAGAGACAAAATTGTGTAAAAAAAAAGAAACAATTAAACAATAACTCAATACAGTTTCGACTGCTACTAAAAAAAAGGAGAAAAAAAAATTAGCACTTCCGAGGTATACCTTTCCCACGTTTCTTGTCAAACTTCCTTCGTGCAAGGGCTTTGTGATAAAATCTCGTAAATAGAAGCGCGACGAAACTTTGTCCTCTGATTAACGCGCGACATATAAAGCAAATTTATTCAGTAATGTAACTCTTAGCCAGAGTTTAACGTAGAGAGAGAAAGAATTTGGTGTATAAAACGAAATGACCAGAGAAAAAAGGCTCTGAGAGGATAAAAATTTCCTAGTTTCGTCATCGTTGTCGTTAAAATCGTTGTAGAGTTTTCGAGTGAGGAAAAATGCACTCATAAAGCAGCGCAACGAATGCGTTGAAACCTTTTAAATATATATAATATATATATATAAATAAAACACAATAAAGCAGCATTCTGCAGCAGCAGGTCGGAGCAGTACGGGTAATTAGCCTTCTTAGCCTGGACGATAATTAATTGTCTCGCGGGCGCGTACCGATTAGGGTTTTACGGTACTCACACGTGTAGAACAGGGTGTCGTAGTACGAAAATACAAGAAATCGAAAGAATTGAAGCTTGTATATGAATCATTTGGAGACTAAGAAATAAAATAGATTTTTCTCAAAGAATCAAACAAATAAACAATATTTCTTATCAAAAAAACAAAAGAAAATATATTCTATCGATTTCCCAAGTCTCGTTTCACGTTCCTTCAAATTTCAATGGAAGATAGACGAAGTAAATAGAGGAAAAAAAAACAAGTTAGAATCTCGCTACGCTTTACAATCTGAGGTAAAGAATGAAATAATAAATAATAAATAATAATTTTAATAATATTATTATAAATAATAAAAAGAGAAAAGTCTCGGAGGGAGGGATTCAACAAGACTGGTATACAGAGTGTCGGGTGCGGTGGGAACATTTTGTAAATGAGAGGAACGTCGGCTTTAATATAAGCGAGAAGATAGCGGGAGAACAAAGTCTTGGGGATAAGCGAGGATGTGCGTGGATTCGCTTTCTTCTTCTTTCCTCCTTTGGCTTTGATATCTCGTGTTCCCTGCGGGATGAGGAGCACGAGAGCACGGGGGACCAATTTTTCGTCCATGATCGCGAGACTGCAACACAGTCGCACAGTCATGCGCGGGTGCGAATAAACAGGAAGGGAGAGAAAGAGAAAAAGAAAGAGAGAGAGAGAGAAACGTTTCCGCTCGGGCAATAAGAAAAATAAAAATAGAGAAAAGAAAGAAGAGAAGCGAGAATTCTTCGCTTGGCTCGTGAGCAAGAATCGAGAATCGGAAACTATCGTTCGGCACGCATCGTTTGGCTCGTTTAACGAAATACGTCAATCTTTCTTTTCCTCGTGTGTCGTCACGATTGACCAGAGAATCGTTCTCCAGGAGTTGGAAGTTCGGACCCTCCGTATTCGTCCAACTTATATCGAGGCTCGAGAGGGCAAGGCTTCGAGCGATTACGAGGGAGGAAGCGAGAGCGAAGCTCGGAGAAAAACAAAAATAAGCGAGCACGTTTTTGCGATCGAGAGAGAACAGCTAATCCGCGTTTCGCGGCAATCCATTTATCTCGGAACCATTTATATCCATTCCTATCGAGTTTTCTCGGCCACTTCTCCCGGCGAAACGCCCAGTGCATCCATATATACGGATAAAAAAATAATCTTGTATTTATATTTGTCTGTATACATAAATGTTTGGAAGACGTAGCGGGATATCCGAGGCTGCCCGTGTTTGCGAGAAGAGCGCCATCGACGGGCAATAAATCAAGGGATCGCCCGAGGCTCTTCCACTGAGATAGAAGAGCCATCGAAAAGAAAGAGAGAGAGAGAGGTCGTTGAAGCTGTCCTGAAACAAAAAAGAGAGAGAGAGAGAAAAAATTAAGAACAGAAACGGAGAGAAACCATTTTTCGACGTAAAAAAATATATATTAGAGTGAAAAATTTCAAACAAGACTCGCGGTGCGTGCACGCAGCTTGTTTCGTCGAGAGAATTAATAAGCATCGAGCGAAAAAGTGATTGATCATCCAGTGGATCGTTTGGAGGTCAGTGAGTTCGGGCAGTTAATGTACCGTGGAGATTCTAAAAACGGATTCTAAAGACGGAGCAAACGGGTCTTTGAATCGATAGCGAGCGGAAGCAACTCCGAGGCAACGTTTGAGGCCGGAATCAAAATTAATTTTATGTATAAGGCTTGATATATCGAGAAGGAGAAGAAGAAGAAGAATTTGAGTCGATCGCGATCGACAGCTCGAGGCGAAAAGCGAGAGAGAGAGTTTGAAAATACGAGATAAAACATTTCGTCATATATAGTGACCAATGAACGTGGGATGACGTCATCGTGAATCCGGGCATGTTGCCTGACCTGGCGAACCCGAGATGCTCCGCGAGGAAAAGGAGAGGCCCAGCGAGATTCTCGACAGCGACGAGAGAAGGAGACGAAGGAGGAGAAGGAGGAGAGGGGGGAGGCTCGTTGAAAATCGGGGAGAGAAGAGAGCGGGTCGGAAGGATCGGCGGGGTGAGATCGGGAAGAAAATCGGGAATAAGCGTCGGATGCGCAACAACGGCGGTGTCGTCGTCGTCGTTGCCGTTCTGCCTTATTTTTATAATACTCGCGGCGACGGGTGCCCAGTGCGCCCAGCCGGTATTCCCAGCGACGCTGAATCCGATGACGAGGGGCAACCGTGGCAGCGCGACGACAAGGCGGGACCCGGTACGATAGCACGAGCTCGCGTCGAGGGTGCGAGTCGTGCCGAGCTCAAACGGCGTCATGAACGCTCGCAGAGCCGGTAGTAACCTGGCGTCGACGAGCATCTTCGAGGACATTAACATGAACGATTTACCGACGAGTTTATCATCATCGGCATTATTATCGAGCAAGCGAGTAGGGAGCAAGATCGCAAAGAGAGCGAACCCGCTCGGCAAGCCATCGAATCCGGGAACATCAACGATCCCGTCGTCCTCGTCCTCATCATTTTCACACTTTTTATCGAGCTCTTTGATACCGATATCGCCATCAGCATTCTCATCGGCATCGTCAATAGTCTCGTCCGAGGGCTTGTCAACCTCGTTGCTCATCACCAGCACCGTCGAAGATGATGGCAATCGCGGCTCGCGTCTGACGCGGCCGTCCTTGCCGGAACTCCCGTCAGGATCGTTCTCATCGGAGCCGAGTGAGCCCTCGACGGACATCACCGGCGGGAGCAGGATCAGAAACGAGTCGCTCGGGAGAGGAGTCAAGGGGCTCGGTACGAGCACGATAAGTAGCTTCATACGACGCTCGGAGGAGCTCGAGATAACGAGAGAGCAGGAGGAGGAGGAGGAGAAGCAGGAAGAGAACGACGACGACGAGGGCTTCGCTTCCGGGGACGAGAACGGCGACGACAGCGAGCCCGACGACGATCAATCCCGCTTTTATTCGTCCCCGACGAGCCGGGAGGTCGGAGCGCCCGGCGAGGAGGACGCCGCCGTCGTCGTCGACACGAGCTCGGACGATCAGGCTTTCTTCGACGGGACCGTCGACACCGAGGTATTCGGCTTCGTCGAGGCGATGGAGGATCCGATGGCTTTTAATGCCACGTGGTACAACGAGAACAGCAGCATGTACAATTGGAACTCGAGCCTGTACAACGATACTTACGTCGTTGTCGCCGACGGCATGTATCCGTCCGGATACAGCCTGCTCCAGATTATTCTCGCCTCGATCGCCGCGACGATACTCATGATCGTCGTCGTCGTCGGTAACATGCTCGTTATAATAGCTATCGCTACGGAGAAGGCCCTAAAGAACATTCAAAATTGGTTCATCGCGAGCCTCGCCGTTGCCGATTTCTTTCTCGGTCTCGTTATAATGCCCTTTTCCCTCGCCAACGAGATCATGGGCTATTGGATATTCGGTTATTTGTGGTGCGACATATACTCCGCGATGGATGTTCTTCTGTGTACCGCGAGCATTATGAATCTGTGTCTCATAAGCCTCGATCGGTTTTGGAGTATAACCCAGGCCATCGATTATCTCAAGAAGAGAACACCGGCCAGAGCGGCCCTTATGATCACTCTGGTCTGGCTTCTCTCCGCCCTCATCTGCATACCGCCGCTACTCGGATGGAAGAGGCCCCAGCCAGCCGAGGAATATCCCAAATGCAGTGTAAGTCTCTCACCCCATTATACTTTCTTTTTATTTATCTATGTGTGTATGTCTTTTATATACATCTATTTTGATTCCCTGTGTTTGTGTCCACAAAAATCGGTACTATAGCCGATGGATTTACTTGAAATTTTTACTAAACATATTGCTTTTTAACAGAAAAATTTTCTTATGTATTAAAATTAAGCTTCCGAATATTTGTGTCCACAAAACTCGTTAATTAGCCGATGGATTTACTTGAAATTTTTACTAAACATATTGCTTAACAGAAAAATTTTCTTATATATAAAAATTAAGCTTCCGAATATTTGTGTCCACAAAACTCGTCAATTAGCCGATGGATTTACTTGAAATTTTTACTAGACGTACTGCATTTTAACAGAAAAATGAAGCTTCCGAGTGTTAGTGTCCACAAAACTATAGGAAACCAGCCGATGGATTTACTTGAAATTTTTACTAGACGTACTGCATTTTAGCAGAAAAATCTTCTTATACATAAAAATGAAGCTTCCAAATGTTTGTGTCCACAAAAATATAGAAAACCAGCCGATGGGTTTTCTTGAAATATTTACTAGACATTGCATTTTAACAAAAAAATATTTATATATACTTTTTATTCCGAAATTTCAACGGAATATTTTAAGATATCTGACAAATGACTATATATCTGAGTGATGTTCAATATCGTATTTCGACCAATGATTTGAATCGACGCCCTTCGATTTTATTGAAATTTATCAAAACTTTTTTCTATTTTTACAAAATGAAGTTCTCCCGGAAGAAAAAATTAAAAATTTTTTTTCAAAATGTATGGGAAATTGAAAATTTCATCATTTTAAGATTATTTTCTCTAGTTTCTTTTTTAAATATTACAAAAACTATTATAGCCACGGATATGAGTCAAAATTCATTTTAGAGCGGACATTTTGGACTATCTAATAAAAAATATTGCAAAATAGAATTTTAAAAAATGATGAATTTGCAGAATTGTGAAATTTTAATAGTGGTAAAAAACAATGAGATCTTGAATGAGCTCATTTTTTTGACAGAATATCTTTAACTTATCTAACATGCTAAAAATTTCAAGCCGGTATTTTTTTTAATTTTCTATGTTCAACTATCAGGGGTGAACATTCGTGATTTATTATCAATTTGTTCAAAGGGAATCAAGTAATATAACTATCAAATATTTATCGTAATTTTTAAAAATTTAAATAATTGCTTCTAAATCTAATTTCTATTAAATGTTCAAATAAATTATTAAAAAAATAAAATTATTTAATCACTCTCTCTTTTTTTGATAAAAAATATATTTATTGCTGAAAACATTGAGTAATTCGTGGAGAGTAGGGAACAAAATGTAAATGAACGGTGAATTAAATTCCACAATGAATATCACTTATGTCACTGACATACCAAGGCGTCGCATTATATCGTTGTGACGTAATTTTTCACTAAACCGGAGCATATTATTCCTCGGGTATCTGACAAGTGCGCCGAATGAAAAATTCATTCAGCATCAGCTGAGCCCAGGATATACGTACGCTGAGAGTACCAAGGAAAGAAAAATAAGCGAGAGGTGCGAAGTGTGCGGACATTTTTACGTGCTCGTCTCTTACCTCGTACGTTTTCATCTCGACTCGTTTTATTTCCTTCGGCCATTTCATTTCTCGAAACGAAAACAGTATATTTCCATTAATGGATTAGAGAATAAATCGATTTTTGGTTTTCCCAAAAAATCGAAGCTTTGATCCGACGCTGATAAAATGTGCGACTGTGCACGCTCCTGTGCAGAAACGGTCAAAGTTGGCGGAGATGAAAAATTGGAAAAGTGGGATTGAAAATCGCGAACGCTGTGCGGCTTTTCCTCGTTAATACGTACAGTCTTTATTTATTTCACGCGTTCACAGTGAGATTTGATGCTTTGTCATTCTCGAATGCGATGAAAATACAAAAAAAAATGTACTTCCATGAATTCCTGAACACTGAAACAGACTTGAATAAATTAAAATACAAAAAAAGCCAGCTAAAATTTCTACTTTTTCTCCTTTATGAACTACACCGATCTATATATACATGTATATACGCATTTCGTAGTTTCCATTTCTAATTTACTTTTTATTTAACTAAATGACGATTTGTATCTTATTTTTATGTGAGTTTTCATCCAATTTGTTATTTTTTAAAAATACTTTCAATAGATTTAAGGGGGTTGTAAGGGAATGTCAAAGTCCCAAAAATTGCTTGAAAATATAACGATTCGATAGAAAATAAAATTAGCTTTCCAATAAGCACGAAATTTATCTAACTTTCTGTGAAGAGAAATTCATTTGAAAGTTATAATTTTACACGATAATTTTGCTTCTTATAAGAGTTATAAGTGTTTATTTGAGCAATTAACGCATGCAGACACTAAAAAATTACATAAATTTTTGATATGATGTTCCTAGGGAAGTATTATTATTGATATAAACAAAAAAAGTGGGGTCGGTAAGAAAAATTTATCGAGTTAATCGACAGCTCACTGTATCAAACTACCTCTTTCGTATTATTTCAAAACAGGGTCTAATTTTTGAAAGTATAAATGAATTTTAAGACATTATTCGTCTGAAACGCATTATTAGAAGTGAATCTCGTATGAAAAAGTAAATAAAATATAGCTTTCTTCAAATCGAGGTTTTTTATCATTTTAATTTTCAAATAGTTATTGTATTGACTCCTCTGAAGTTACAGTGTATATGCGTAACATTAGCATTAAAATTCTATCACCGTAATAATTAACATACCAAAAACTGCACGATGCTTAATCTGAACTATCGTCATATATTTCGATCATAATAAATCAGTTAACGCAAAACAAAGTACAATAAAAGATCTGAATGGAAGTTGGAAATGGACTCAGAATGAGTTTTAACTTTCGAAAAATGATGAGGTTAAATGGATGTGGTATATGTAGGAGAAATGGTTAAAAAGTTGGGAAGGGTTTTGATGGTGACGATGAGAAAAAATTTATAAGAGGAGGAAAAAAAAGACCTGTCAGGTAGGAAGCTCAGAGCGCTGGAATAAGCATACTTGACCCTTCTCTCGAGAGCTACTCGGCTTCTTCTTTTTGTTTCTACTCGCCGAAGGGTGAAAGCGCTGGTGATGCGGCACGTCAACTTGACAATGACAACGATTATTTACGTTAATTAGCAAGTTCAAGGCGAGATAGCACCCTTAGAAGTCGTGTCAACGTGTCTGGATCGAGCCTCGGGGAGAAGTTAAATGATTCAAGGAGCTATCGGGCAACTTTGCGTCCTCGGTGCGTTTTCCTTATTATATTCTCCTCCTGTACCGAGCTAATCAAGTTTCGCCGGCATCTCTTGGCGCTGCGTACACCACGAAGGGAAATTGCCAACCCTTTCTTCCTCTCAGGTCACTCTCCTGTTGACACTCGACTTGAGTCCAAGAACCCTACAAGACGACCATTACAACGCTCCCTCTTCGTCTCTCTGACTATGCCAATTTTCGACACACTTCTTATTCTTTTTATCCAGTCGTTCGAATCAGCCATTATTTCTTGCACTTTTCACTCTCTTCGCTCTGCGACTCTTGTTCCTCAAGAAACAAAAATTAAGGTAATTTTTGTACGGTACAGTTGAATAAAAAATTTATACCTCAGTTTTTATCATGCTGTTTTTGAACTTATGTTTATTAAGAAAAGTTTTTACCAATTGTTTCAAGAACAACATATTTATAATTCAAGATAATCCAAAGTGACCTGTATTTGTTGAGCATGGATGAAAATTATAAACAAAATTATTTACGATTTTGTTCAAAAACCAACAAAAGCTTTTTTGGAGTACAATCAAGAGCTATGCTAAATTTTGAAAAGCTTCATCATCTAGTATTTACGATATTGGGGATTGAAAATTGCAATATTAAACATCGGCTCTTATGGGAGAGCACTGAAAATTGGACATTTTTAACAATAATAAATGTCTCGATATCTACTTGGTGAAACCTCTTAAAATTTAAAACACAGGTGCCGGCCATATCAAAGAAATTTTGAGCAATTTTTCAACAAAATCCTAAGAAAACAATAAAACTACATTAAACTGCTGCTTTGCTAAAACACACTCTTAGAATAGTGATTCAAACTATTTCGATATTACTAAATTCGCCAAAAATTTGTTTAACGATTGTTAAAGTGATAAACACTGTAAAAAATTTCGCGGTGTTAACCGAATTGTGTGAGTTGTTAAAGGAAATGGTGTAAAATAATAACACCGGTGTGTTTGGTAAAAGATGTTGAGCGGTGCTGTTACTTGTTAAATTCGATGTTTTTAGCAACAGAGATGGTCAGAGCTCGATTTTTTACTGAGAAATGATAATTTTTCAATGGATGATGTTTATTGCACCATCAGCAATAAAACTTTGTTTACGTTTTAAGTGGCAATAAACGGACGAGAATAAATTCGAAAAATTTAGTATCAGGTACCTGAGCTGAATAAGCTTGGGATACCAAAACATCATTTTATAACTCATTATCTGAATATTATTGGGCAAATCGGTCCTCTAGAAGATCTGTGGCTAATCAGATTCAGGGAAAGCATAATTATTTCAAGGAACTGATACATAAATATAAAAATTTTAAAATCATTGCCAAAACACTTGCTATACTCAACATCAATGTTACATGGTATTATGAAAAAAAAATTAGTCTACAAGACTTTTTTATAAAAGAACAAGTCTACATAGTAAATAATCCTACATCTGGGTAAATATCAGCATTCAGAGAGAGAAAAACTAAAATAATTTACGAACTATAGTTAACGTAGAATTTTTTTACGAACAAAGTTGCATATAATGTGCATGAACCTTACAAAAAAATCGAAACTTACATTATTGCAAAATATTCGTTATGTTGTTGAGTTGCTTAATCTGTATCTCTTTTTTATTCGCACCGAATGGTGTTAGTAAAAATAATGTTCATTAATGTTACATGCACTAAATGGTGTTTATATTGCGGTATTAATAACATCATTTTAACATCACATTTTTTACAGTGAGTGACTTCACAAAAAAATATAATTTCTCGATTGAAATACTCTTTTGTGTTATAATTGCAGTTTTATAATTTAATTTATAAATTAATACTTATATTAATAAAAAATACTGAAAACAAAATATACTAATCAATCAAGCAATATATATATATTTTTTTCAATTTTAATCGTAAACTCGCTGCAAATTATTTGACTATTCTCATTTATTCTTAATGTATTTATGCATTTGTATTTAAACTGAAAAGACTGTACGGAAGAGCTTTTCCATTCGCAATTCCACACAAAAACTCGATTGTTTCATTTTTCTTCTAAATTGATTATGATTGCAAGATCAGCGAGTGGTAAACATTCGTCTTGGGAAATAATTACTCTCTGTTGAATGTAAGGGAGAGAATGAGACAGAAAGAGGATTTGAGAAAGTCTTCATAAATAATTTATACGTTATTCTGTGATTGGGCTTTGGAGTCCCAGGGCGATAGAGAAGAATAACGGACGCTTGTAATAAATGAAAATAAAGGATACTCACTCTGGCGAGTCGCTGGTAAAATCCGTCTTGAGGCTCCCTTCCCTCGCCCATCATGCTCGCTTCATGTTTATTCTTAGGGCTTCGGGGACAAAGAATACGGTCGAGCAAAAGGGAGTGGTAGATACACCAGGGAAGTTTCGCGGCGAAAACTGACAATCTTATTCCAAGATTCACTCCTTCCCCTATTTCCCCGACGACTTTCGGAATGCTACTCCACCTTATTTTTATTATTGTATATCTTCCTTTATTCTCTTCTTTTTATACTAAAAGGTAAAAAAGGTAAGAATGTTGACTTCGGACACAAAGAACGCGACTCTCCCTATTCAAAAATTTTTTTATGCCCAGCGTAAACTCTTTGTCCTCCGAATTTTCATTTTTTTATGTATATATTATGAGATACGTGTATCTAAATTTGAACGTGACGACACGCAACTCCCATTCGGTACAAAGCTTTTTCTTCAAAGTTTGCCAAATACTAAAGTATACCTTTTACCATCAGCGTTTCTTTCACTTTTTATATAATATTAGCTCATTTTATTAATTAAATTTCATCACACATATTATATTAAGTGAAATTGTTAATTGCAATGTATTGAAATTGGATGAACATTTATTATTCTAGCCAGTCCATCTTTTTACACTTGTAGTTAATTTCATTCACTAAATTCTGTCACATATAAATCAAGAGAAAATTATCAATTGTATCAAAATTGGATTAAAATTTATTTTTTCAACCAGTCAATTTTTATATATATTTCATATATTTTTACTTGATATATAGTATATATATGATGAGATATAATGAATAAAATGAACTAAAAGTATATAAAGTATGAAAATATATAATAATACATATTTTTATATATTTGTACACATATTTTTATATATTTTTAGTTCATGTTACTCATTCAATTTTATCTTATAGATAACAAGTGAAAATTGTCAATAGTATTAATATAAATTGAATAAAAATTTATTTTTCTAGCCAGAAAATACAAAAAATATGAAAAAGTAAATGCTGAAAAAACTATGCGAGTGATTCGAAAAATGTTATGCGTTTGTTCATGGAGTGAGTAAATTGTGAGTTTCTCGATAAAATATGGAAAGCATTCGGTGCGCTCGTACCGTTTGCACTCTGATATTAATACAAATTTACATCGTTTTCATTATCTCCATTCTTCGTGTCGAGAGGTTTTAAAAGAAATCTGAGCACATTCATCAGTGTGTACATTTTTCACGAGATGAAAAAACATATTAATACATGCACCGCGACTGTATCGGTGACAGGTCGTGTCATCCTAGAAAAAAAAACTTTTCAGTCCTCCCCGTGTCATTTTCTTGACAAAAAAGAATCATTTTTTATCTCCACCCATGGTGATACAACTATGAAAAATTTTGCCGTCTAAAATAATGGGAAGTAGCTGAATTTATAAATTTTTCTAAATAGGGGAGGCGTGTTCGCGCGTAGATAAATATTTATATTCCTATATATAAAAAAAAGGTCGCCCCGAGAATAAGTCACCGAAGAGGACTTTTCACTGAGTGACAATCCCATTTCGCATTTCTCTCAACTTCTGCGTCGTATTTTGCGTCGCCTCATTTTTTTTCTGGTTTTTCGATTTTCTTTAAAAAAATTAAAAAAAAATAAAAAATATCATCGCATACGTAATTGCACGTCAATACGTCGACGTGACAACGAGCCCAGTGGCAAGAGGGGAAAAAGGACCTAGAGCGAAATAATAATTAGAATAATCTATATATCGCTCGCTGTTGTTATTGATATTATATATTCCATGAAATTCAGATTTAAATCACATTTTTTTTCCTGCAAAATGAATCCGACTCCCAGTCAAATATGACTTATAGAGTATAGTCGAAATTTGGAGGCATTAATTACGAAATATCTGATATTCGAATTAAATAATTAATTATCATTTCCGATCGGAACCCGGACGAGTTTGAATGAATAATTTATCCACCGTATTAAATACGAGATCAATAATAACCGTGGGAGAAAGTGAAACGAATTGGGCTTTATTATTAATGTCTCTATAACGAGGCTGGTTATTTTTCGTTCGCTTTCATCGATCTCTTTTTAAATCTCTGCCACAAATACACATTTCGCAATATTTATAGAATTATCCGGGAAGCCAGTTGAGAAGAAACATATTTATTCCGAATTCAGTTTTTTTTCTTCTCGCTTTTTTCATTCTCTCGCTTTCATTTTCCCGGTGAATTCAATGAGGCTCGGTCGAGGCGTCAAGCTTGCCCATCGAAGACGAAGATCGACAATTCTATTCGATAGGCCACGAGCGTGTGGATGGGAATGACGATACTATTGCTCCGGTGAAAGCAAGCAGTAATTTTTTTTCTCACTCTCACGACTCTCGTCTCTCGCTTCTTGCCAAGGGAGACAGCCTTCGAACCTTTCCCGCTGTTCATAAAAAAAATCCATAAAAAGAACGGGAAATACGCCGCTCAGGAATGCAATCTGCTCTCCGAAAATTGCGCCTGCACTTTGCGGATACTCTCTTTAAAAAGAAAGTGAAAGAAAAATCGGGCGAAAACCTGGAAAAAGGAGAGCAACCAAAAGTTCCTCTTTCCCCAGTTCTGACTTGAGTAAGCTTAATTTTTTACAAAGGCCATACCCGGGTAAGAATGCCAAAAGTGCCACTGGCGAGCTTTTCAGTGACTCTCGCCATATCCGTTCGTGGTTCAAAGAAAGAAACATATTTTTCCACCAAGTTTTCAAACTTCAGATTTAATTATTTTCGCGGTAAACAAAGAAAAAACGTGATTTTCAGTTTTTATTTTTTCATCATTTTCATCGTTTACAAAATGAAAAAAAGTTTTTTTACCGACTTTGGAATAAAAACTCTATTTTTTTTGTATCGAAAGAAATTAAAAATCACCCTTAAAATACAGTTATATATGTTATCACCATGAAATATACGTGTTAATCGAAAATTCACCACAATAATGAGAATTCTTTGCCTGACGAGGCTTATATATGGAAGAAATTGAATTTCAGTTCAATTTTAATTTAAAACATGAAAGTAAAACAATAAATTTTATATATACATATATAATTAGTGATACTTTTCATTTAAACAATGAAAATAAATTAAATTATTGTACAATATCTAAACATTTAATATCATAAATTCGAGAATCTTTCGAGGGCTGATTTCGCCCTTTATAAAATAATTGGCTCTCAGGCAATCAATTGAAGACGACATCTGGGGCGACTCTGTTTCTACTGTGTTCGTGTACCAGGAGCAGAGCTTCCCCCCACTACTCATCGATTTCCTTATCAAATCTCGATCGTGGTTTTGATGTATGGGGGTCAGTCGCCAAAGTTCCTCCCCCGAACTCAGTGCGTCATCTTCTGCCTTCCGCCATTATCAATTTTCGATACTGACGATATTTTATATTTCGATATTGTATTTTAAATATTCCAATCGTATCGAAAGGTCGATCGAGCGTCGACGACAAACATTTCCTTTTTTTATTTTTTGTAAAAATCTATAAAATACTACAGCGATAAGTAGAAATAAAACGACGAATCAATAGCACATTACCGTAAAAAAACAGTAAAAAAAAACGATGAAAAAATTCTAACCAAATATTTATCAAATTCGCCTGAATATACGATGACAGAATTTTGTAATGAACTTGACAAGTATTTGTCCATATATTTTTCCTTTAAATTTTTCATTACTTTCAATTGTTTTATTTTTAGATAGCTTTAAGATAATTTTTGTTAAATTTGTGAAATGTAATATGTGTCGCAACTTTTTTATATTCTCTATTTATTACACTTTAGATATTATTATATTTACTATAGTGTACACTGCATACAACATATGTATATAGCATATATTATACTATGAATAGTACATAACTTACGATATAGTATGGCTATAGATAAGTAAATCTATTAATCATCATTTTGACATTATTTATGGTATCTTTAATGAAATTAAGCTGACAAATAATATGTATAAAAATATGTATATTCACATCGAATATATTCAACAAATTATGTTAATTTAATCAAGTTCTGAGATACCTTTGACCATTCTACAAAGTGTTATCGAAATAAATCTTTTCCTGGAGCTTGCATCGAGCTGGAATTGTGAAAAGAAAAGCTGGAAGACGTTCCCATAATAAATTGCTTGAATGAGTCGTTAACCCAGAAATTGCTCAATGATGGAAGGCTCACGAAAGACAATTAAACATGTAACAAAGTTTGCAGAGTGTCTATAGTGTATGGAGAGTGTAAAGGGAAAGGAGGGAGGTTTGAGGCGGGGAGAAAAGTGAAACAACAGGAGCGATAGTTTGGAGTTATAGAGACGAGAGTCTATGTAGAATATGGGTTAGTATGTAAAGGATATTAAATATGCAGGGTGCTCTAACTATAAGCATTTCGAATTTATGCACACGAGTAAGAGTGTTCGCCCGTCAATATCCTTCTTATATATACGGTTTCGAAGCGCCCGCATCCGTCGGCGGATTCCCGCCGAAGCGATAATAATCCCTCTTACGACTTGCCCCCGCGTAAACTCGAAGCCCCTTGTTCTCCACCCCCACTCACCACCCTCTCTCTTTTTTTTTCAATTTTCCATTCCGCTCCATTTTTCATATGTTTCCCTCTCTGATTATTTTCAATCCTTTTCCCTCCCACCCTTAATTCTCACCCCTTCTTCTTCTCCCTCGATTCTCTTTCCTCCCCATCGCAGTCTCGCTCATATAGTTTATTTGCTAAATTGCTCTGCAGTACAACGTTCGCCGCTCGCAAACATATATTTAGCCCGTGGCTCGAGTCGATTGGATAATTACTTTGAGCGACGGCCTTAATCTAGATAGTAGCGCGCGAGAGAGGCGCACCGTTCGCCACGAATGAAAAGTGACAGGGTGTGCCTTGTTTCGCTCTTCCTCTCGCCCTCCCCCTCCCGCCCTTTTCTCCCTTCGCCATCCGCCACCCCCCCCCCGCCCCCTCCCGTCAGTCTTTCGTTGGATGGCGACCGATGCTATTTTCCTTCCACGTTCGACGAGTTCTTCCTCCTTCTCGCCACCCCCCGACCTTTCCTCTCACTTTTTCTTATTCTTCTTCTTTTTTTTTTCATTCTCCAAGATACTAGATATCAATTTCTTCACCGATATCAACGTCAAAGCCTTATCATTCTCATTACTACACAGATATATATTATTTCTCTTTTCGATTCGTTTATTCTCTCTCTCTCTCTCGATCTTTGGTTTACTGTAATTATATAATGCCTGAAATAATAGTACGCGTACTGTGAAAAAGAAGGTAAGCACATTTACAGGATGCGTGTAGTTGTTAATGCGTGTAGTTGTTAGTTTTATTAATTATTTAGGATTTTGTTGAAAATTGGTACAGACGTTTTTTGATACCACATTTTAAGGGGTTTCGCCACGTAGAAATTGAGATATTTATTGTTAAAAATCCCTATTTTCAGTACTCTCCCATAAGAGCTCGTGTTAAATAGTGTAATATTTTTAGTTCTAAACATTGAATTACGAACGTTGAATTAAGAAATGGTTGGAATTTGAATGTATGTTATTTAACACATTATCCAAACATCTGTGCAATTTGAATAAGTTTGACCGTCCCAAACCTGAGATATTTATTGTCAAAAATGACTATTTACTGCAGTCTTCCATATAAGAGCACGTGTTAAATATTGCAATCTTCAATCCTAAATATCTTGAAATCTAGATGGTGAACCTTCTTAAAATGTAACATAGCTCTTTATTGTACTTGAAAGAAGCTTTCTCAAGTTTAAAAAAAAATCCCAAGATTATGATTTTTTGATTTTCATACATTCGTAGCAAGTACAGGTCACCTTTGATTACCTTGAATTTTGAGTATGTTGTTCTTGAAATAATTTGCAACAACTTTTCTTAATTGACTTAAGCTTAAAAACATATGGTATGGAGATAAATTGAAATAAAAACTTTTTATTTGATTGCACGTATAGAACTTTAAAGAAATAATTATCGATGAAAAATACCTTGAGAAAGCATATTTGGCGAGTTAGATTAATCAAAGGTTTTGTTTAATAAACTCGGCCAGTATGCTTTTTTCAAGGTATTTTTCATCAATAATTTTCTCAACAACTATAAATCCTGTAAATGTGCTTACTTCATTTTTCACAGTACATGCGTACTGTTTTTTGGGGCAATTTGACTTGTTTTTGTTAAGTTCACTAGAAGAAAAATGACATAATTTCAAAAGAAATTTTGATCTTACTTTAATTTCACAGTTTGGCTAAGAGGAAACTTCATGCGGAGGCAGTTGTGAAAAAAACAAATGATTGAAAATTAAAATTTAAATAAATTAAAATTTCGGCATCTGGGTCGTAATGATGCGTATATAGTACGCCCTCGACTTATTTTTATTGAAAAGAGAAAAATAAATAAAAAATACTATAAGCTTTACAGAGTTTTTCCCAACTCTACAGTAAAATAAATATTAATTATTGAAAATTTGGATTGATCAAAATCTGTAAAAAATCACTTGGTTTCGAGATAATAAGAGTCGCTGCTGCTCTCGGCTGTTGACGTACTTGCCTCGAGTCGCTGCCGCGACTCTTGCTCATATAAAAATTTTTGTTACCCATGCGTGCAGGATTATTATTATTCTAATATTAATTTTATTTTAATTTTTAATCAATTTAATGCATTTTTTTATTATTATTTGTGTTAATAACTTTATCTTTTATTGCCTACGAGAATGTCAAGGCATAAACAAATATTCATTCATTTATTCTTTTTCTGTGTATTTTGCCCTTTCTTATTTTCTTTGCAAGTATTTTTCTTATTATTTTTTGTTCTTTCTTTCTCTTAGCTCGTGAACCAGAATATTCTTTACGATAATTCAGGTGAATCGCGAGACTGGCGATAGGCACGACCGAGCAAGTGCGAGTTGATGGAGCATGCAACACTCACCGCTATCTTTCTGCCATTAGTTTTTTTTTTCGCTCCACTGTCTCTCTCGAACTCTCCTCTGGATATCGTCAGCCGTCACCCTTTTCACCGTACCCCGAAAAAAAAGAAATGAGAAAGCCTGAACGAGAAAGTTAACTTGGGCGAAAAAAAATTTATTGGATTAGAGAAAATATTTATTGGTGAGTTTTTCATCACACTTTTCTGTATTTAAGAGCGTAGTCCTAAAATTGTTAAATTCATTTTATGCTGGATACCATTAATTTATTTCGACGTTTGTACGTTTAAAAAATTCCTCATCTCTTAAAATATTTTAGGTTCCAGTGGCATCAAATTGTTTATGATAAAGTGTTCGTACTTCATGAAAAAAGGTACAATATTGATCCTCGGTATAAAATTAAATAGATCAACAATTTTATCAAGCCGAATATCAAACGAATATTGAAAAAGGAAAAAAAAAGTTGTAGAAGAAGAAAAAAAAAGTGTAAATAAAAGGAACATCAATCATATATTTCCTCACAGGAAACTTTTTGCCAACGTTCAATCTTCCTTTTTTCATCGAACGCACATTTCTCATGTCTGAAATCGTATAAATTACGATGACCACGTTTTATTGATACGGTCTCACCAAAATCAAGTGCGTTGGAGTATAGCTGTCCATATTGGCGGTGTGGCAGCCTCGCCCTCGAAGAATATCGATTCGAGTACATAACGCGACGTCTCCCCCGTGATAACCCTCCCCGGATTATTACGACCAGTGGTGCGATCCGGACCTTTCTCGCATTTCACTTGGAACTTGACGAACCGGCCAGCGCTGCTGAAATATACGAGCGTCTTGGAAATCCCAGTTCCGCAGAGGAAATGTCGAAGTGTTATAAGTGGTGAAAAAATTTTTCTCCCCGGACACCCTTCGAGAACGTTCCACGAGCAATATCGTAGCTCTCGAGTCTCCGAGACGTTCGCTCGATTTACGAGCTCCGGCATAAAAAATTCCCGCTTCTGCGCGTTTTTCAAATATCATCTTCCTAGACTGCATCCTTTTATTGTTCATTGCCGCCAGCCGAAAACTTTCTCCCCTTATAACTTCATATATTCCCAACGAGGAAACAGTCCAGGGATATTTTATAGGGGTCCTGATGCCGATCAATCTGAAAGCGACGACCTATATATTTACCAACATTGAATATTCTCACTTTACCAAGGGGAGAAAAAATGATGGCCGGAAGATGCCAGCGTGTGATCGATAAATCAATCATGATAATGAATATATCCAAAATTAATTGCAAATAAAAGTATAAATTCAAATAAAACTTTAGCTAATATCTATTTTATACACTTTTTTCATTATCATTCTGCCGTAACACTTTTCGAAATGCTATCCAATTCAATTTTTCATTATTTTCGTTGTAATTCAAGACCCAGCTAGAAAATTGTTTTTAAAATTATTTATTTTTTATGCAACTCTTGTGTCCAGTCTGCTATTTTATTTTATATCCTATATGGGCCTGTCTACTTTTTTCCTCAGTGTTGTCAAGACTAAACCGTCGATGTTAATAATTACTTACTTTTCTGACAAGATCCACTCGATTTTTAATATTTAATTTTTGATTGGCTGATCCAAGGTGAGCCACATCTATTTACTCTTAATCCAGAGTGATTACCAAATTAAGTTAAGAGGAAAAAAAATTGAGAGAAAGCTCGCAGACCTGTAGGAAGATTCATGAGTGCGAAAGTTGGTATAAAAATTCGTCGGTGTACAGATCGCTTCGTTTTAATTGCCGTTAAAGGCAGAGGGACGAAATACCGTTTTTTTACGGGGCTTACGTTCGGTTTTGGAGCTCCCACGCGCTTACACGCCGCAATGGTTCGATGAGCCGTCGGTAAGCCAGAAAGAGCGAGATAATCCCATGTCGAAGAGAAAAAAATGAACCGTCAGTAGTAAAACCCTTCAGTAGTCAGACCGTACGATAAAAACTATTAGCGACGTTGAGTCTCGACTTCAGCAACCTTTGCGAGCACTTCAAAGGCTAAAGGGCAACTAAGAGAAAGGAAATTAGAAAGGGAAAGATGGAGAAAATTATAGAGCGATATTTCAAAGGGAGATAAATCTAGAAATAGCAAGAAGAAAAAAAAAACTTTGCGGTAAGATCCGAACGTTTCGAGATGTGGGTTTCCAGTGAAAGGCCAGAAGAATGAGAGCGCAGTAGTGAGCACAAGTATCAGAAATGGCTCTTGTGCACCGTGCGCGAGAAATAGAAGGGTAAAAAGATTTCTGGAGAAAAAACGAGCCGGGATGAGAATAGAATAAATGGTGAAGGACAAGGCGAGCGAGTCAAAAAAGGTAGGCGAAAAATAAGGTAAAAAAAAACGAGAAAAGGTGGAGGAGATTGGAAGAAGTAAACTTGGCGAGGCTCACAGCTGAGCTTCCAGAACAGACAACGAGGGCAATGAATTAGCTGGACGGAAGAGAAAAGTAGCCCAGGTAATCCGGCTCGTGGATTCCCTCTTTTTATCCTCATTCGTGATCCCGTGTCTTTCGCTGTACTATTCCTTTTCATCCTCATCCTCGCGTACTCCCCCTTTCCTTCTTATCTCCTCGTCTTACTCAAACCTCTGGCGTGTTTTTTTTTTTCGTTCAAGCCTTTCGCAGCGTTGGCTCACTCTCTCAGGTAACCAAAGCTTTATGCCCGCAATATTTCGTATTCTTCGTTGCACCGAGATGAATCAGAAACGAAAAAATTGTCAACAAATTTGTACCAAAAAATGTTAATTTGTACTAATTTTTCATTTTTTGGGGCACACTTTTTTGTACAATCATTTGGTTTGATTAATATACACGAAATACTTTAATTAACGAATCAGGAGCGTTATAAAAAAATAACCGTGTCTTGACACCAAATGATGAAAAAGAAAATCGCCAAATTTTCATATCATGACAAGGACGTTTTTATTTAAAAGTTGAATTGGCTTTCTGAAATTTCTTATGGAAAGAATATTTCTGAACGCAAACCTGACTAAACACCAACTCTTTAAAAATTGTTTTGATTCGAATAGAATTTGAATTGTTGAATTTAATGGAATGAAATTGAATTTTAATGATATTTTTCATCAAAATGTAGAATAACATATATTATACAGCAGGCAGGATCAAGCTGAAAAGATTGTTATGAATAAAAATGAATTTGTATAATTGGCTTGATAATAATAAATAAATAATAAATTTTAACATCTTAGATATGTTGGATATGTTTACCAAAAATAATAATTATTTTCATAGAAGACAGACCTAATTTCAGTTCTCATCGGTGATGCAAACCGAAAAAAAAATCAAGCAATTAAACATTATTTTAAAATACACATTTAACTATTGAGTTCAGTAAAAAAGTGACTACTAAATATAGAATACACTTAAAAAGTTTTTCGAAATTTTTTTTTTAGTAATTTGATCTTAACTTAATTTGATTTTGTCCTAAGACTGAGTTGACAAGAAATAGATGTCCATTGAAAGCATATACAAAATATTTTCAACCAAAAACAAAATACAGATAACTTTTGTGATATAATGACAAACACTTTTTTCTAAATTTAATCTAAACCCTTAATCTACTACTTTGAATTTTTTCTAACTACTATTTAATCATTTTTCCTCAATTATTACGGAACAGAGAAATTTTTTTGATTTAGAATCCTAAAACAAGCAAGACTTTTAGCATTTTTTTGAAAAATAAGTATACAAAAATATATTTTTAATGAAATATACGAGGGTGTCTCTTTTGCCAATAATTTTCCTCCTCACTTTTTGTCCCGAAAGTTGATTAAGGAGTCGCTCATTTGAACAAAATCTCCTGTGTTTTTCTCACAATGTTGAACTTTGGAAAGGTTCGTGGAAATACGACTTGGTATTTGTCTTGAAGGATTATATCCAATCCTTTCTGTTTTACTTAGGCCTTATTTCTCCGGGTTTCATTCAAACCGCCAAGCAGCTTCGAAATCTTTTAACCATATACACATTCATAATTTATTTCGTTCTCTCCTTCACGATGGGCGCGCAACACAATTAATCCAAGAGTTGAGAATAATCTTTCGGGATAAGCTCTTTCGCAGTATTTTTAACCATGTTTTTGTAGTCCGTGGACGACTGGAGGATCCTCGTGGTGATATTATTTTCTCCCGGATACCTTTTTTCTGTTCCTTCATATAACGTCCGTGGAGAATTTATTAAATCCTCGGCCCGGGTACTCGAGGTCAACCCTTTTTGTGTACCCTCTTCTCTTTTTCATTTCATTCCGACACTCTCTTCTTCCACCTATCGAAAGAATGGCAATAAAATTCGGGACCCAGAATAGTCATCCTGCTGTGGGAGTACAATCTGGAAGATAGCCTTTTTTTTCCCTGTGTCCAGCAGCGCTCTTCGATTCAGCATAAAAGAACATCCTATCCCGCTCCCGTGCCCTGCAGCTTCCTCTTCCTAATTTCAAGGCGAAGGGTAAAACAAAAATAATCGCGTCCACGTGCTCCGCAGGCGTCAGCAGAAAATGTCAAATCTCTTTTCGAAATGAAAAAAAAGAAGGATCGAAAGGGAAAAAAGGGCTCCGAAAACACTTGATTCATGCATGAAAGGACGAAGCAGGATTTATTATGAAGTATATCCTCCCCGTAGGCGTCGAATCGACCTGAACACGGACCTCGGTGGTCTTACCATTGGTTCTATATCGGGTGTCAAGAGCTCCAATGATTAACCCTCTGCCTCCGACCTTTATCGTCGATCCACCTTTTTTTTTAATATTTATATTCTTTCATACACATGTACGTATATTTTTGTGATTCGCCCTTCGGCTCTACTGAATCGCATAATTGATAGATGCACATACAACAGCTGAGTGAAATATAATTGGACGGCTGTAGGATGAAAAATTGACATTATACGAATGTCACTATGAAAAATGTTAACAATGATTCGCGTATTGCAAACAAACTCGATAAATAAATTGGGCTTTGTTTCATAACCCGAACGAATAGTTCACGTGTGAAAAATGTCACCTCTCTTATTCCCGTTCATGAGTCATTAATTTTATTCAATGTCCGAAATATTAATTTTATTTGTGTTCCATTTTATACGCGATTCAAACTGCTCATGTGATAAATTGGTAATATATGAGCATGATTTTGGAAAAAAATAATATTAAAAACATATACAAGGATTGACCTACGTATTGGTTTGATGTTTATTTATGTATTTATGTTTCGATAATCGACAGTAAAATACGGATCTGCAGGGAAGATGATTTATATTTTTTGACTTGAGCATAAACATTTATTACGTCTATAAATTGACTCTAGCATCATATGAGAAATATAGGAATTACGTTTATTTACTTAACGATAAAAAGTAATGATTTAGAAAAAGGTTTATGCAATAAATTTTCAATACAACATTGAATTTCACCTTTGACTTTTATAAGTAGAAAAACTGTTGAATTTTAATGCTATCTGAAAATTATATGTATGTCCATTAGTCTCTTTAAGGATAGAGTTTGTCGTGAAATATCCATTTTCTCGATGTAAGGCATAGATATTTATACTTCCAGGTATTCATTTTGGTATTCTTTTTGGATCGCCTTCAAATATAGTTTTTTTAAAAAATAATTTCTTAAATAATTATTAATATTACTTGAATCCTTAATTAATATAAAAGTTGTACAGTTTTAAGTCATGAATCATTCTTTTCTAACTTTCAACTTTGTAGAATTATCTTATTGTATGGTGTAAATTAAATCAAAATCCCGATGGACGATATCGTTACACTGCTCAAACTTATACTTTTTCAAACATATACTAACAAATTAATGCCATATCAAAATTAATAAATTTCAAACTTATATTATATCATACTTTTTCATAAAAAAAATTATTTAAAAGTTGTACTGGCAACGTGAACAAGATACATACAAAAATAGATTATTTATTTAGTCATCTAATGATTTTTTAAATAAATATAATTAAAAATGTGAACACTTTTTAATGGAATTTCTCAAGTAAATCGATAACCTACAAATCTCTCTCTCTCTCTCTCTGTTTATAGTTTCTTCGTTTCTATAACGTACTTAAGTTTGTAACTTCTGTCTAATAAAACTTGGTACCAAAGTACCGTCACCCTAATATCAATCGACTGTGCCCCTCGATGTGCATAATTCAAATTGGTTTTTCTCTACTTTTTTCTCATCGCAATATTAGTATACAATATTTAGTACATCCAAGCTATGAAATAAAGAGTTTTTGATGCTAAGCGCCGAAAAATATTCCCTCTGAGACGATCCCCCCGTAAAAAGATCGGCAGAGCAAAACTGTCCCCGGGGAAGTAAAGTTCCGAATAAAAATCTTTTTATAAGGCTGCTAATGAAGACAAATGCACGCACATTTTATTCACTGTAATAAAATAATACGAAGTATACTCGACCCTTGATGGTCCGTTTCTCGTAGGCCAGACACGCGATCGATTATTACGTAATCAGATCGAGAGATTAGACTCAACAGTAAGCGAACTATTTTATCGTGTTCTCGATCAATTCAAAAATAGTCGGAAACTGGCGTAACTGATATAAATTTTTTGTGTACGAATTAAGCATTTGAATGGCTGATAAAGATCATCGTTTTTCTAACCCCATATTATATAAAGTTCTGCTGAGACGACGAGATTTCAAACATAAAGGAAAAAAATATTTTGTTCCGTATCTCTAAAAATATAAAATCGATCATGCTGATCATGGAGAAATTTTGATAGCGAGTTAACTCCGTTTAATTATGCTATTGCAAAAGAGAAAGACAATTAAAATTCTTTTAACGAAAAAGAGACAAAGGAGAAATACTCCGGTAAAGCGATTTCTGTTTATCGCTCAGCCAATAAATTTTAATGGAGCAACGGAGTGTATAGGAATTTCTCAAGGAATTTCTTTTATCTTCTGCTGTTTAAGCTTAGAGCGGTCCGGTTGAAATTCACGAACGGTTCCACTTCGTTAAAGTGAAAAAAAAAATAAGGGATAGTGGAAAAGGTGCTTTGAGATAATTTTATCGGGACAGTCAAACCCAAAAAACTTTTTCTGTAAAGAACAGTGCACAAAACGAAAAATTTATCTTCCAATTTTTATTTTTACCCCAGTAGTCAAATGACTTGAACAAACAGCGTTTTACGTGAAATTTTCTTAAAAATTAGCATAAACATTCTTTACTAATTTTCAAAATCAATAATGTGTTTACGTGTTATTAAATGTAAAATTATCAGTTGAAAAAAAAAATTATCAAGGTATGATATCTCGATACCTAAATGGCAGAGCATCGTAAAAATTGGAACACGTTTTCATCTAACATTAGAAAAGATTTGTGCAAATTTTTAAGAAAATCTGTCTCAACACGATTTCGGAGTTGTAATACCTTAAAATTACAAAATTTCAGAAAAAAAAGTAGCATTACAACTGCCAAAAATGATCATCGACGAAAAAAAGTGAACGCTGCCTAATCTTTTGAAGCGAGCACATAAATGGCTGTCTTGATTTTCATTACTATATTTTTTCCGAGGACTGAACGACGAATCTTGTTCAAGTTCCATTTCGAAGAATATTCTTTAGAGGAGTCGACTTCATCCGACCGTTTCAAAGAGTTGTCGAAATCTCGAGAAATCTCAAAAAAAAAAATCAGGACTTCTCTAAAGAGTTTGCCATGAAAGCGAATTCACTATTTTTTTTTAAGAAAAAAAAGAAGGAAAACGAGAAGTTAATTTGCGCAGTCATTTATTAATCCTCCTCTGGCTCTTCCTCTTCAGATGAGATCTTCGTCTCCCTTGTACGGTTTCGTGCTCCCGTAAGCCTGCTAAGGTATATTCTTAATTGCATAATTTGGGTAAGATAAAACCGCGCGGCTCAAGGGCCATTCAGATTACGGATAAATCTTTGATAGAGCTGACGGAGCTTTTTTGGGTTTCCGCGCTTGCGTTCCGGTACAAATTCCGGTCTACGCTTAAAAAAAAAAAAAAAAAAAAAAATCCAGGCATACGCGAAGTCGTTTTTCTTCGTGGACTCGGCGTCGTGGCGCGTATCTCGCGTCCCGGGTCATGAATAAGCCGCGATTCAGAAAATGGTCGACCCGGGCGTATATACGCCTGCATTCCAGACCTCCCTGCGAATTTCCCAAAACCATTCTCATTTTGGAATAAACACGCCCATGGCAAGTTGACTGCGGCTGCACAAATTAATTACATTCGTTCTGCCTGTCCACTTTTCCATGAAATTCAATTTTTTTCTTCTCCTCTCTCCATTATTCTCTCCCGTTTTGCGATAAATTTATTTCCCTTGAATTCCACGTACATATTAGACGAATTTCAATCTCGACGTTGTAACGACGCGAATTCATATTTGTGGGCGAAGAACAGAAACTTCTCCGACTGGGGGAATAAGCATTGAATATTTATGTGCCAAGTATACTACAAATTTGACTTTGGAATGCAGAATAAATTGAGAGCTAGTTTTGTCGTTTCAATCGTCAAAATACACATTTTCTACAATTTCTGTACAGCATCGTGAGAACCGTTTGAAGGCTTCCAAATTTTGCCTCTTTGAGCATGTCTTCCAGTTGAATATTTTAAAAAATTTTGTTTAAACATACTTTTTAGTATAATTCGAGAATACTAAAATAAAGGGTCACAATTTTTAGGAATTAAGAATTATCGTAGTGATCCAAAAAGTATATTTAGTAACATTAAAATTTTTATTAAAGTTGTTCTTTTGATTAAGGTTAGAAAAACTGTCAATGCTTGGCGTATTACTACATAGCTCTGGGTAACGTTTTATCATCATTTATTTTTAATAATTAATACAAAGGGCCAGAAACCTCAAGTTTTTATTTTTCCTACAGGTTTAAAAGTATTCAATGAATACAATAAATAGCTCTTATAAAGAATCACTCATGTGAAAAACAATCGCTTTTTGAAAATAAAGCTACGAAATTGTGTTTTCGCATTTACTCAATGTTAAAAATCGAATTTTCAATTACGAATGTTTTCATTAAATGGTCGGCAAAGACAGGTTTTTTGTGCGAATTTTGTAGCTGAGAACTTTTTCAATCGTTTGATCCCAAAATGATAAACATTTTTCTTTTAATCAACATTTTCGATAGGCATCATTAATACCACACAGTTGGAAACATTTTTTGGCCAGAAAGGGATAAGAAACGAGTTCAAAAAAGAGACAGAAAGAGAGCGAAAAAAGGGTGAGTTAAAAAGTAGACGAGAGGAGAATACGGTCGATCGATTCTGCTTCTCTTTAAAAGGTATAGCAGTCCCAAAGGTATTTACTGAATAAAGGAAATAAGAGAGCGAAAAGAAGTACGGTGCAAAGACAATTTCGCTTGTTATCTTTATGGATTCGCTTCTTATTTTTCTTTACAGCCAAATGTTGTCGTAAACAACACTTTCTCGAGAAACTCCGAGAGAATCGAGACGAAGAAGGAGATGAGACGAAAAAAAAGGAGAGATAGCGGAAAAACAAAAGGAATATTTCACTTTAATATCGGTTTATCGATCGATAAGAGTCAATTGGACTCGGATTATTCGCGAGGAGAGAGGATCACAACTTTTTCGAGCACGAGATATTCGACCGGACGGGGGATACGTTGGCTAGATTTTCCGAGTATTCGTGGGGTGAGATGACGTCATGAATCGCAATGCGAGACGCGAGCTATTTACCGAGTGGGTCGCACGTCAACGGAGCTCATCCCGGTCGCGCTTTATTAAAAATTTCAAACAAAAGGCATTCATCTCGAGTTTTAGCATCAAATACACGTGAACGTAAGCTTACGCGAGTATACATTTGCGCTCGTTTTTGCACGGGCACATGTAAATGGAGGCAGAAAAGCTCGCGAGACCGATGGCCTGTTATCCACCGAATTCCGCCACGCTAAAAGAATTCCGCTTACGTGTCCTCGAAACCCTTGACGCCCCGTGTTACATCTCCCTTGAGCGAAAAGCTTTTACACCCTTTTTTAATACGCCCTATAAGAGATTAGATATACTATATCGATCGACGCAGAAAATAATGTATATTTGAATACGCTTTCAGCAATATTAATTTTTATAAATTTCTATTCATTAATTAAGAAATGGACTGTGAAAAATAATTGGAGCAAGCTTCGTCTCGTATCGACGTTTTACGAAATTTTGAATTCAGCTGATAAGGTAAAAACGTTAAGGATTTTCATTCTTTATCATTATTTAAAAAAGATATAAACAAAAAAATCTGCTTCAAATTCACATCTTGACTATTGTTTTATATTTTATAGTGATCCAAAACTCGTTTTATGTGTCAATTTTAGACAATATTTCTAGTAAATAAATACTTGAACGTTTGAATATGTAGAATGTTCCAATAGTTTGACAGAAAATCGACCCTGTCTGTCAGGTTGAGCGAGTTTTTCCCAATAAATTAATGTTATGAAAAATACACTTCTTCGTATAGGAAAAATAATTCATACGATTCTATTGATAAAAAAATAATTGAAATGTTAAAAATAATGTAGCAAAAATTGAGACATGTCTATCTATTGGACGTTTACCTTAATGCGTATTTATTTTGCAATATTTCATCGTATTTATTCTTTGTATTTTATTTCATGGAGAGGCACTAAAAAATAATAAAAATAAGTGGTTAGTTTTTTTATAAAATGCATGGTTATTGTGTATGGATGTGCGTTTACTTACTTATTTATCCTATTTTTTAAGTTTCACGTTGTGGGCAACATTGTAAAATATACTTAAAGAAACAATGGAAATTTGCGACTTATTGTAGCTGAAATTTCCATTCATTCTATGTTATCTTATTAAAAAGCACTGTAAAGGACCTATACTTTTTTTTATTTCATATTTTTTAACGATGAACAAAATGAGAGGTTTCTCATTTAGAGGTATGCTTAGGTATTAAAAAGCATAGTTTCAATTCATTTTTTTTTCAAAAATGACATCAACAACCAACCTTGTTTTTTTTTCTAATAAATTAGGCATTACTCGATTAACTGACATACCCAAAAATGATCTGCGGATTTTCGTTTGGCTGGGGAACTATCTTGAAGCATTTTTCAACTGCTCTTATTAATTACGTACACGTTTTTAATTGAATATCGATTTCTTGAAATAATTTTAGCGAGCATGAAAAAGGAGAAGGGAAACGTGTGTGTATTTTTCTTTCGCATCAGCTATAAGTAAAATAAAGTTCAAGTACGAAATAGGGATGGGATCGATTTTTTATTCGCACGTACGAGGGATATATCCGAGTTCTTTTCATTTTTTCAAATTTCCGTAGGTGCCAGCTTGTACGGCTCACGTCGGTCTATTCATCTTTATGTATTTGGGGGTGTATAAGGGTGCTCGTGTAAAAAAGAGTGGGCACGTATCGTCCTAGGTGCTCTAAATTATTGCCAGCAGCAACTCTATTTTTCGTATACGGGATCGCAAGAGGAGGAACCTCGCAGGCAGCATCTGCTCATCCCACCTGCTATTTCCGCCAGCTTTACCTCTTTTCCTCTTCCTCTTTTTTGTCTCTGTCCGTTATTTCACCCCTTCTTTTTTCCCTCTGCTTCCTTCCTCCACTATTTCTCCCCCCCCCCCCGTTCTTGTTCTTTTCCTGACCAATACTTTCTCTCTCTCTCTCTCTCTCTATCGCTCACTTTCCCCGCAAGCATCCCTCGTGCAAGTCCGCAAGATTATTCTGTCCGTTCGAACGAAGATAGAATGATGAACGCAACGACGTTAGGACTGATATCGGTCTTTTCTACTGTACATTCTATTTTATATCCTATAATACATTTTTTTCGTACTCAACAGCATATTTTTCTGCGTTTAGTACATTTTTTTCTTCAATATTTTCATACAGGCTGACTCAAGGGTAGGAACTCTTTTTTCTTCAAATTATTTAACTGGCGACTAAAATTGAACATTTTTGAAGAGATCGCGTTCATTTTTGTGTAGTATTTTTCTATGGTCGACGCCTTGCTTCAACACGTGGCTATTAAAAGCTTTAGACCATTGTACCGTGACAGTTAAATTAAATGTTTTTTGTTTCACGCAAAAAGCAGTTTGCACGTTTAAGATCCTTAAAAAATAGTTATTTCAAATTTACTAAAACGTTGGGCCAATGCTGACCCGATTTATAATGTTGACATTTTTTTATAGGGTTGTTTCAGTAAATTTGAAATAATTAACATTCTTAAAATACAGATTTTGAAATTATGTTACAGGTCTCTGATAATCTAAACAAATTTTCTTTATTGATATAAAAATTTATGCACAATGTTAAGAAACTTCATGGCAAAGGTGAGGTATTTGTTGTTAAAAATTGTAGTATGTTAAAAGTCCCCTTATGAGAATGTGCTGAAAATTGTGATTTTTACCGATAAATACTTATACTACCGAACGGTAAAACCGCTCAAAACTTATCACGCACGTGCACATGACCTTAAAAAAGGTTTATGCAAATTTTTAACGAAATCTCACGTAAACGATATTGCGGCACCACTACCTTGAAGTAAAAGCTATAAAAATGGAATTGAAAAGCTCAAAATTACGATACAACCGCTTATAGAATTTTCATTTGAGTTTATCTATTTTCAATTTTTATCATTATATCATAATTAAAATTTATATTATTTTTCTTCGTACTTTTTTTTTAAACTTCTAATTTTTGTATTTTATTTGTACCCATGGGAAATCATAGTTTATTGTAGTAAGATTTTTAGGTATTGTTATATACCATTTTATTTTTATTCGGAAGCGAAGGTTATTATTTATAGCAACCGTATATTTCCGGAAAAAAAAGTTTTTAAAGCGACATATGATTCGAACCGAGAAATTATTATCTATGAAAATACATTTTGGGAGAACTCTCGCCTGTTACTTATTTCAGCAATAATGTATATACAACGGCATCGAATTTCTTGTGAATTCATTCACGAGCTTCCATTTCAATCTCGCACGCTTCGCCAATAATCGAAAGAAAATATTTTTCCTTACTCCATACGGTCACCGCGACAGAAAACACGTTCTGGCAATAATATTTCTCTTTCCACCGAATATTCGTTATTCTCCGTAGATTCATTGTTTGAAAAACGACCGATGGAAAATTGAATGCTTTTTTTCAAATTTTCTTTTCTTGCGATCACCCTTTCTATAGTTGCGTTATTCTCATGAATATTATGAGAATATATTATGGATATTTCATGACCCACGAAATACAATAATAATAAAAAAGTGGCTTCCTAATAAAAATTTCTGTTAGTCAATGAAAGAAAAAATTATTTTGTTTTTACGTGTTGTTCTCCTCGTTGTGAACAAAAATATTTTACGTGGACGACCAAATTAGAATCCGCCTGGCATGAATAATTTTTACGAGGCGTGCAATATATTCTTCTCCTCTTTAGTTTTTTTTTTCGATTTTCCTTTGCTCTTCGAGGATCGTTCAATTCACGCCATATACGAAAGGCAGGGGAAACAGGGAAGATGGGAAAAAGAGAAAAAGAACATGGGTAAAAAGAGAACGGACGAGCTCGTAACCGAAGGTTTAAAGAATTTCATTATCGTCACTCGCGAGCCTTCGGAGCAAAACAGCCAAGCCAAGGGACAGAAGAGACGCGCTATTTGGAGCGTGCTGAGTTACAAAGCGAAGCGTCCCACGACCTGGAGAAATGGAGGAAGCACGGGAACGTTAATTCCAATTTTCTATCAACTCTTCCTCTCTCATCCATCTACTTTCACACTTTTAACCATTTTCATTGGCTCTGACCGTTTTTTTCTTCTTCTTTATTCTGTATGCACGAATAATTTGAAAAATTGAACGCCAGTATTGAGGAAATAATGTATTTAAAGGCTCAATTTTTATTCCAATAAGAGTAACAATTGATTTAAGCTTGTTTTGCGGAAAAATTGTATACTTCGGATATCGTTAAAAATTCATGTAAACTTTTTCGTTTATGTCAGTATGTACGTATATTCTATTTTGAATGATTCGTTCCATCGTGTAGAGATTAGATTGAATTATATTTCCTATATTAAAAAAGACATGAGGCCTCTAATCGATTAATTAGAATAGAGAGCATTATGTGATTTTGTATGAAGTATGCGCCTAGAAGAACAGCAAAATATCAATTCAAACATGTCAAGAAGGAAAAAGCGACCGCGTTTTTGCTTGCACTTTAAAAATCGAAAAAAAAAGAAATTCGAATAATTTTGCAAATTTCAAGCATTAAATGAACGAGTCTTGGACGTGGACAAACACAAATATACCTGAATAATTCAGGGATCGTAAACATAAAAAAAAGGGAAAGTTCGTCGGGCGTAATGAGGAAAAAAAATTCCAAATTTTCGGAAAATGTACCTCGATTATATGGTATCCATTGTAATTCGTCGAGATTGAGGGAAAAACCCAACACGGTCGTGATATTATTCGCATTTTCGATTCAATTTGGAATCAGTAGGCCGGTATACAGTGTCGGAGTAAGACGTGTCGGGTTTCGCTGTTTTTATTACCGAAAAACATTTCGTAGAAATAATTCAACAAGTTCAATCGAGTGTCAGTTTCAGTGTAATTTTCAATCATACGAAAAGTGAATGGTGTTTAGTGTTTCTAATTTATAATGTCGTTTCAAAATACTTCAAAAAAATGTCGGTGTGGATGAAATTGCTATCCAATTGATGCAACTAATCTCGATCCCGCTATTTTATTCTACACAGTATTATTTCGTTTAAATTAAATGTATGCAGTCTTTTAAATTCGAACGAACAGTTTTTTAATAGCGGTTTTGCTTTGAATAATTATATTTTTCATCATAAATTAATAGTCCTATACATTTTCATTTACCAATATATTCGATGATCCGTTTTTTAACTTGATTTTAAAAAGTATAAAAAATATTGAGTTTTGTGTGGTGTGGTGGTGAAGTGAAGTGTGAGGCCCACGGAACATATTGAGCAGAAAATTAGGGAGATTCGCATTGTCTCTATGAATCATCCGTAATAAAAAGCTGATTTCGTCAAGAGAAAGGTAAGACATCACTAATTGAAATTTTCATGGGTCTATGCAAGATCCAGTGTTCTCAAAAAAAATTCGTAAAATTTTTTGAATTTTTTTTTTTGTATTTTGAAAGATTATTCAATCAAATATCCTTTTTTAAAAACACATAATACCTATAATCAATTCATCGGAATAGAGCGTATAGGTTATATGAAATATGCGTCTATAGAAGAATCGCAAAATATCAATTTAAACATATGTCGAATAGGAAAAAGCGGCCGCGATGTTGCTCGTAATGTTAAAAATTACAATTTTCTGTATAGTATTTAAAAAAGAGCACTTGATAAACGTTGCGATTTTCAATATTAAATATTTTAAATCTTAAATAGTAAAGCTTTTTAAAATGTTGTCTATATAGTAACTTACCTTCGTTAAAAAAAATTTTGAGAAATTTAAAAAATTTTATTTTATTTTTTGGTTGTTTTAAAAAATCATACGAACCATCTTTGATGTTTTAGAAAAAAGAATGTGCAATTATTATTAATGTCTCTTATCGATAGGGTATAAAAAAATAATTTGTCATAAAAAATATTTTGATTTCTTTAAATTGTACACGTGGTCGTGTGATGTGAATAAAGTTTTGTGCAAATTTCCAAAACAATATATTTCAAAAAATGTTAGGCAATTTCTACCTGAATGTAGCCATGTGCATCGAAGATAGATTTTGGTACAACACGAATCCTTGTAAAATCATGGTCGCAGACGAGATAAATCCGAATCTGGAACGAGAAGAAGTGAAAGAGAGAGAGAGAGAGAGGAATGGGGAAAAACGTCAACTTTAAAGTGGACGAAATCACGCTCGTCCGATATCCGCGACATATGCATTTAAGCACAGAATTTGTCCGATGAATAGAAGAGCGAGGCAGTAGCGAAATATTCCATGCAGAGATATACGGCTTCAGTGGAATGGAATTGGAATGAGACGAAAGTATGGGATGACAAAAATGTATAAAGGAATCCAGTGAAGGAAAAAATCTGAATAATTTTCTCTCTCTCTGTCTCTCTCTCTCTCTTTACCTTTGCACACGTATACACAGAAAACTAGTTTCTCGTCTTTTTCGTTTTACTATGCATTCGGGCAAGCTCTAAGATTGGTAAAACAGAGAGTTTGGGAAAACTCCTTTGGGAAAACGGAACAAAAAGATTGATAGAGAAAAAAGGCGGAATCAAGAAAGTTTGTATGCATTCTATGAAATAACAATAACAATAACAAATAACATTTTCACCACATTTTTCTATAATTTTTTTTTGCCTTTTTCTCTTACCTCGAGAAAGTTGTATTCCTCTGCGTTTCAGTGGTCATTAATACTCTCCTGACCTCCACATATTTTTCCGGCCTTCCAGAATGAATTAAAAAATTTCTATTTTTATTGTTCTCAACACACTATTTTTACTTTTTTAAAAATTATTTCAAAAACTTTTTATCGAAAAAATGGAATCATATATGCAAACAATATACTTTTTCTTTTATATTTCTTTAAAAACAAAAACGATTTTATTTTACTTTTTTTTCAAGATACTATTTTCAGAATACTTATTTGCGTGTGGAATGTAACATGTGGAGCTTTTACTAGTATACACAATCCTTGATCACAGCTATTCACTTTGTTTTGTTTACTTGCGCGAAACGTTTGAATGTTCACACGGATTGTCTGAAGTACACGTGTGGTCGTATATAGCCTCACGAGCACTCACTTCGCAGTTCAGCTTATCGAAGGTCGTTCTTTATATCTCATTGGTTGAACATTATAAATAAATGAAAATAGCTAAGGTAAACGTCCCAATAGTTGGACATGTCCTAATAGTTGGACAATTTTTATTATATTATTTTTAATATCTGAATTATTTTTTTCTCAATAAAATCGTATGGATTATTTTTCCTGTACGAAGAGGTGTATTTTTCATAACGTTAATTTATTGGAAAAACTCGCTCAACCCTAAAGAGACAGGGTCGATTTTCTGTCCAACTATTGGAACATTCGACATATTCAAACGTTCAAGTATTTATTTACTAGAAATATTATATAAAATTAACTCATAGAATGAGTTATAATAATTGCTAAAATATCAGGCAATAGTTTAGATGTGAATTAGAAGTAGATTTTTTCGTTTCAATATTTTTAAAATAAAGATAAAGTGAGAAAACTCTTAGCTGTTCAACTATCGGGACGTTTAACTTGATGAAAAATTATTTACTGAATCTCCTGTAAAAATATTAACTATCGAGTACTGGGATATTCTGTATAGATATAAGCAATGAGAAAAAAGTTTGGTTGAATCAACTAAATTAAATCAACTAAATTTCATTTGACATTTACATTTAATTGAACTAAATTTTTGTGTTTATGCCTTTTATTCTTGATATGGTAACGAATGATAGGTCGAATTTAAAAAATATCATTTGAAATAAATTAAATATTACGTTTGCTCTCCGTGACTGCCCGTCCAGTCGATTCAACCAAACTTTTACCTCAGTGTATATTTTATTTCAATATTTCAATTTTTCTACTTTTTCCACGTCCATGGCTGATATTTGATATCTCCATTTCGATATTTATTCGCAAACTGCGAATAAAATCTTTTTATGATTTTTTTTTTTTCAAATAATAAAAAACAAGAAAGAGGAATAAGATACATATATGTGTACTTTTCCTTTACCTGTTTACCCCAAAGATCATCCAATCTGCGTTTCACGAGCGAACGCGATTATCGGATTTCGCTTAGCCGTCTTTCCACCTTCTTTGCGTTAGTTCGGCGCGAGCGAGCGGCAAGGAGAGCGCTTTTGGTCTCTCATTTTCCGCGATATAACGGCGAAGAAACGGGTGCTGGGCCGCTGTAACCACACAGCTCGGCATCGACTGTGTCGTCCCTCCTATTTATATCGCCTTTTTTTCCCGGCTACGTCCGATCTCTTTTTTTTCACTTTTTCATTTTTGCTTTTTATTTCATCTCCGTATCAGAAATATCCTGGACTGTCTCGCGAGCTCACGACAGGTCCGTTTCCACTTTTATTCATATTATGCTCGTCCATAATCCGGAAATCCATCATTTTACCTTGGATTTACTCAAACTTTATCCATGGTCGTATTTTTTTTCATTCAATATCCTTATCCTATCAGTTCGAGTTTATATACCAATTGCAAATCGAAGAAGTGAAACGCAAAGTTCAAAAATAACGGTATCGTGGATTTTTCGTGAATAAGTAATATACGTGAGAGTATGGAAATAAGATAGTGGATTTTAATATAAAGTGACAATCATGCTGATTATTTTATTACTAAATATGTTTTTATCGTAATAGAAAGCATATTTAGGATATAGAATCTAAATAAAATAAAATTCAAATTTGAAAATAATAGATATAGTTTTTTAATTATGCAATTAGTTGAAAATTCGAATTAGAAGTTATATAGATTCTAAATAACAGAACGTCTGTGAAAGTGAATTACGGTATATTTACGGAAAATAAAAATAATAGCAGAAAATAGAAGTATGCTCAAAAGAACAAGGAGAAAATTTTCATCAAGATTTATATAGGGTGAAGTATAGCTTTCGATAATAAATAGCTCTGAATCATGAGTGATGAGGCCAGCCATCAACTAACAAACTGGACAATTTAGTAGTCAAAATGATATAATATCATGAAAGAATATTCAAAGCTATTTATTATCAAAATTCAACCAGAACGATACAATTTAATATCTAACATGCATTTATGGGGTAAAAAGCATTTTGGATCTATTTCACCTCGTATATACGTATTTTATCCCGAGATTTATCTGTCACTAGGGAAATCAATTAAAGAATCAATTTCCTCTGTTTTGAGTCAGATCTGGGAACAAAACGTCGTGTATGGAGGATAAAAAATGTGCTTTCTTGCAAATGATCGTTATCGACAAATGGGACCAGTGGCAATTCCGCATGTCTCGGAAACGAAATGAACGTAGGAGAAAAAGAAAGCTACGGGCGATGGGAACTGGACTCGACACTTCACTTCCATTTCCCGATTCGACGGCCAGTTAAAAGTTTCATCTTTTTTGCCTCGCAAACCTCCATCCACGTATCTTTTTCCCACTATGTGTGTTATCTCTTCTCCTCCGCTTATCCTCCGGACATTCCGTTCTATTTTTTTTTCTGTCCCTGACGGAATCGATATGCGAACCGTTTCAATACCCGAGTACGTCTCTACTTCCATACCGGTTCCATTTCCAAGTACCTACCTTATCTCTACCAATGAAAAGTACCGGAATTTGCACCAGTGACATTTTCTCCAGAGAACCAGTTAAAAAATTGATGAAACCTGTCCTCGAAAAACCTAACTCTTAAAATTTTCCACTATCTTTTTGTCCCGTGCTTTTTTTCTCATTTCCACTTTCAGCATAAAAGTTTTACTGGAAAAAATTAAACAATTCAAGAAATACACCGCTATTGAAAATTATTTATTTTCATTTCGTTGAAAAAAATGATTATTTAGTTAATTTTGTCGTGTACGAACTTTTTCAACATTTTTTTGTTTGTATCATGCAAACTAGTTGTCACAGAAAGATTTTTCAAAAAATTCTCGAAATTGATATTAAAAAAAAGAAATAATAACAGTGATCGCTGGCAATGGATGTACCATGATATTAAAATTGATAAATAATTTCTTCGAACTTTTAAATTAATTTTTCTGGTTATTTATTTATGTTATAAAAAAATAATAATTATGGGATCAATTGCTAACACGAGTGAATTTAATGTTTTTTCAAATGGCTTTTATTCGATGAAAAATTATTTTTAAAAAATACATGTATAGAATGTGTTTTGTGGCCTATATATTTCCAACTTTAATAATCACTTGGAAGGGGTTGGATGGAAAATGAATATATTTAATTAGATATTTATACATCTATAATTTACAGACAGTTTCAGCTGTAACTTTTGTTCGTTTAGTCAAAAATTCATAGATAATTAATGAGGTGAATAACCTGTTGTTTTGCTGAACGCTCCACGTGATTGGCGAGTTGCCGCGTATGTATCAAGCTTTTGTACGTTTATAACCCTAGAGCGATCCGAGCTTTCCCTATTTTGATAAGATTACATTTCAATAAACTGGAGCGCTAACACTTGACACTTGAGATGACCGATGAGTTGTCCAAAAGGCACGCAAAGTAGAAATCCGAAGAGTGATTACACCATCTTATAATGTCCAAGACGGATGCTCTTTGTGCCAAAGCTTTCTTTATCTCAGATTCCACGTGGATGAAAATATCTTCTCCTGCTCGAGGCACACTCGTTTTTTTGTATTTTTATCCGTTCTCGAACAATTTTTTTTTAATTAAACGTAGTTCTATCGGTACAGTCAAATCAAAAATTTTTATCTCAATTTATCTCCGTACCATGTGGTTTTTGAGGTTAAGTTTATTAAGAAAAGTGGTTGCAAATTGTTACAAGAACAACATACTCAAAATTTAAGATTATTCAAGGTGAACTGTACTTGTTACGAAAATTTAAATAAATCATAATTTTAGGATTTTTTTTTAAAACTGAAGAAAGCTTCGATGAGGTTTATAGTCAATATACATACATCCTAAATGTATACATCAATATACATTTAGAGTTGAAGATCGCAATATTTAACATGTGCTCTCATGGGAGACTGCAGACAATAGTGATTTTTGACAATAAACATCTCGAGTTCTACGTAGTGAAATCTATTTAAATTTAGTATACAATTGCACATTGTATCAAAGAAGTTTTTTTACAAATTTTCAACAAAATCCTAAGCAAACTATTTTTTGTTATCCTCGCTAAGAGGATTCGAGTCTGACTTTTCAGACTATATAACGTTCAAAGTCGTTTTACTATCATAACAAGATTGGTTAAGGTGATGGGTGAAATACACAATTTTTAGTGAATTTTCGGACAAATCCCACGCTCGTATTTTTCAAGCAAATGAACTGAAATTTGAATATGTTGTGCAGTGTACTCTGTACTAGTGCGTGACTTTCTTAGAATTTCAAAAAAACGAAAGTAAACATTTTTTTCGTTTTTTAAAATCCCAACAACGTCATGCACGACTTTAGTGTACTCGGCATAACATATTCAAATTTCAATAAATTTGCTTGAAAAATACGAGCGTGAGATTTATCAGAAAATTCACTCAAAGTTGGGTATTTCACATCACCTTAACAGATCTCATCCGGTTGATGAACCGGATGAGAAGGATTTTTGTGTCTAACTAATCGATGAAGTTGTACTTCAGCGAATTCTCTTGTTTACCTCGTCAACAACCGACTGTTTTTGTTGCAGAGCAGTCGACGAATCGACGCTCTCTCTATCTCCTTTGAAGCGTTTTATTCGTTTGAGTCTTATTCTCAGTAAACAAACTTTATATTTCACCTCGTCGTTCTCGTCGTCCGTTTGATTCACACTTTGTGATACTTGGGTGTTTATCGCGATAATGTGATAATTTGCCCGTAATCTCTTTTACCATCTGAAAGTGGAGTCACGCGACAATCGCATTAAAATTTTTAGTCTTATACCAGGACAGGGTTAATTGATCAAATTTTCACATAATTTAGCATAACTTTTTAAGTAAACATTAAATTGACTTTTGCTCTTTACACTTTTTGACACATAATATATTTATTTGATGACTTAATTTTTGCGTTTAGTACGTAATTAAATGCTTAATATTTTTCATTGGGGATAAAACATGTCTATTGAATATTTTACTTTGAAGTAAAATAATAAACTTTGTATATTTAGACAAACTTCAAATGAAATATGAAAGTTTGATTATAGAAAATATTTGAAAATTCAAAAATGGTTTTGCATCATTACATCAAGCTATTGTTAATAATTTTCATATTATAGATAAAAAATGTCTATTTGGTATTCTACTAAGAAGTAAAATAATTAACTTTAAATATTTTTACAATGCTTAAATGAATTATAAAGAAATTTTTGATATTTCAAATACGATGTACATTGTAGCATCATATTCACAGATCCGTCAACTAAAATGAAATATGCTGCATTCGTGATGCTATACACCTCCTTAAAAGAACGATTATACAAAAAAAGTAATTCGTGTAATATGCATGTTCCTAACTAAAACTTTATTAAGTTGTTTTATCGGTACAGTCAAATCAAATGTTTTTATTTGAATTTATCTCCATACCATGTAATTTTTAAGCTTGAGTTTATTAAGAAAAGTCGTTGAAAATTGTTTCAAGAATAACAAAATCAAATTTCAAGATGACCTGTACTTGTTACGTGTGTATGAAAATTTCAAAAATCATAATCTTAAGAATTTTTTTTAAACGAAAGGAAATTTCTTTGAAGTAAAATAAAATTCCAAGAAATTCCAAAAAGTTCCACTACCCAGAAGTCAAGATATTTATGGTTAATTATCGCAATATTTAACATGTGCTCCCATGGAAGACTGCTGAAACCTCTTTAAATTTAATATACAATTGCATATTGTATCAAAGAAGATTTTTGCAAATTTTTAACAAAATCCTAAGAAAACGATTTTTTGATAGAACTATCTTAATATTGTTCATAGTAAGAACTTATAATGATGGAAAAAAGTATATTTGGTATGCTTGATAACGTTCGAGACAATTGGTGACAAGTTTCTGGCGTTCTGTGGCCACAACAGGCAGGCTCTCTTCAGAAGCTTTTCACTCAATCTTACGTAACATCCGGTGGCAAGGGGCCGTCAAAAGCGACGGACAACGAAAGAGAAAGGTGGGAAGTGAATGGGAGTGTGATATCGGGATGTCACGAGCACGACGGAATACCAGCACTTGACTAAACTTAACGTCAAATGCATAATATTATCGCGACGAAGACAAGCCTGCATGAGACGAAGATCGAGAAATTCTCAGGCTGAGAAACCACGAGAACTTCCTACGAGCATGAGAAAGGCTCCGAGCGAGAAAGAGGATACTCAAGAGCCATTCAGTCTATCGTTCTCTCCTTTCGAGCCCGGTATGCACAACGTCCCTTCCACCCCATCTCAAAACGGTCGCGACAATATTCGCTCATTCAAGCTCCAACAACCTCATTTTGTTTCCCATCGTTGCTTCTATCTCCGACAGCCGTCTCCAGATATAATGGACCTGGACATGGCCTGGTTTTCGAGTTCATTTTTAAATGGATTCTTCTACTCGAAATGTCTTAACCAGCTTTCGTCAAACATTCGTTAAATGAAAGAAATTCAGATGTCAAAATGCTGAATGCTTCATATATTTCGTAAACTTTTTTACTGTATCTTTTTAGATACCGAGAGAAATCTCGATTCTTCTACAGGAAATGCCTTAAGGTGGTACAACCGAGACAGTATATTCAAAAGTTTACCCTGACATGTTAACTTGATGTAAAATCATCACTTGAAATTTCTTGAGACAGAATTTATTCAAAAATTGCAAAGATTTTCGTTAGCATTGTGTTAACGTGTTTGCAAAATTTAAAAAGGCTCAACCATGTAGTTATTTAGATATTAATTTTTAAACATTACTACTTTTAACATACGCTCTTATGGAAGATTCGAAAAAGCAACGACTTTTAATGTATAATATTTCGATTTTTAGATGGTGAAGCTTTGTAAAATTTGACACACGTTTTTATATGATATTAAACAAGATCTGTGCAAATTTTTAAGAAAATCTGTCTCAAAACAGTTTTACGATTGTACTACCTTAACCAGCTTTCGTCAAACATTCGTCAAATGAAAGAAATTCATTTCTCAAAATAGTGAATGCTTCATATTTCGTAGACTTTTTTACTGGATCTTTTTAGACACTAAGAGAAATCTCGATAGTAGATTTTATCATAAAGTGACAACTATACTATTTTAGACCCAAATGAAATATAATTAAGACAGAATCTAAATAAATAACACCAAGTTCTATATTAATCAATGTAGTTCACTTTTATGTAGTAAAACATACATATACTGTAATTTTATCTCAGTACAAGATCCAGTCAATTTTTTCAGTTACCACTAAAGCTAATTCTTTGAAACTTGAAATAGATCTAAAAGTCCTTTATAAAAGTTTTACGTTCTACTACTTAAGCTTGTTGCAACAGTTCAACGATACTCTCTACATGAGTGATTATCAAAGAATCCGAATATCACTGAAGAAATGTAAAATTTTCACTTATATCAAGGTACAGTTGAATTAACACAATTGAAAATAATTTTTAATAAAATTAAATTTAATTAAATAAAAAGTATGTTCGACATAAGCCAGAGTGCTTATGAAAAACCGTTTGCATGTGCTTTTTTATCGAAGAAAATCTATATTTAGAGAGTTAATGATTAAACAATTTAAACAATTTAAATCTCACGTGTTCATTAGCATATAAGGTTTAATTATTTACCATAAAAATAAATGGTCATCGAACTTATCAGTGTATTATTTAATTATAATTTCAGATATGACACTTATACATTAATGAATTCGAGTCAAATTATAACTAAAAAATAAAAATCACTTTTGAACTATTTGTATTATATCGATCTTTTATATTTTGAAATTAACCTAAAACTTAATTAAATAAATATAACCTAAAAATTAGAATCACTTTTTAATCATCAATATCTTACATTACGAAATTAGTATATTTAGTACAAAAGATTTAATCAGTATGAAAAGTTATTAATTTAAAAATAAGCCAAACAGTATCTTGTTTAAAAATATGCTAAACGGTATCTCATTTGTCTAGTAAAATTGTCGCCAATATCTCCTTAAAATGTATTAAAAATACAAAAAAATTCTAGTATAAAAAGCTATCTAACTTCATAAAGTATATATTACTAAATATTATACATAAACAAAAACATACACGTCGTTGGACGACCTCAAATATTTGTACATTGGGGTGTGTAATCAAGAAAAAAAACATTAGAGAAACGTTGAAGATCTTTACTTTTGGGGGGAGAAACCTTGTAACGTAGATATGTCAAATAGTATATAACACGTTGTAGTTCGTATATAATGGGGAAGCCAGGGAAAGTTTGGCCGGGAGATACAAACTGCTTTTATAGTGTGGCCCGACGAGAATGCAAGACCAGACTCGAGTTAATTCGCGCAAAAGCGGAGCAGAGGCCGCTATTAAAGAGCGCGCGGCTTACATGGCTGCCAGAACCAGTGACTCTCCTGCTCTTTTTCAAGCGTGAGAACGAAAGGTTGTTGGATGCTGAAGCTTACGCGCGCTCACAGACATAACTATGCAGAAAAGTGTGCTAAAGGAATATGTATATAGGACTATACATATGTTAGAGAAACATCAAGAGTTTTCAGCGAACGTATAAATACCAGACGCGCATGAACAGATTCACGAACCTGCCGGCTGCCAGCCCATGAATTAATCATTGTTTTTAATTTATTTTTCGCCACGCAATTCTGTTCCCGTCTCCATACGCATACACATATGCACATATATGTATATTTTTTTATGCATTTTAAAGTATTTTTTTAGGAAGAGAAATATAGCGATGCTTATCTTTCAAATATAAGATGATAAAATTTGAATGAATTTTAATCATGGTAAAGTGAATATTTGAGTTCGAACTGTCAATATGTATTGATTCAATGAAAACATTAATTTGTTTGGCGAGGATGTATGACGAATTATCTAAACTAAAAATCTATTTTAAGGAGGTTGTTACTTGAGAGTAGTCAATGCAACAAGTATTTGAAAATTAAAATTATAAAAAAATCTCAAGCTTTACTTCATTCACTTTTTCATATACGAGATTTACTTCTACTAATGCGTTTCATAACAATAATATATTTGGAACTAATTTATGCTTTTAAAAATTAGGCACTGTTTTCAATTAATACAAAAAAGGTTTGACATAGTGTTAATCAACTCGATAAATTTCTCTTATTTGTTCGATGGCACCATATTTTTTTCGTTGATAGCATTAATAATATAGCTCCCTAGGAACATCATATAAAAAATTCATATAATTCTCTAGTGTCTCCATATGTCAATTGCTCAAATTAATACTCATACCTCATACTCAATGCAAAATCATAATCATAATTTTCAAATGTATTTTTCTTCACAGAAAGTTCGATAACCCATATAAATTTCGTGCCTATTGAAAAGCTATAATTTTATTTTCTATCGAATCGTTATATTTTCAAGCAATTCCCCAGACTATGACATTCCTTTACAACCTCCTTATAAAATACATAAAAATATTATTAGATAAGTGTAAAAGATTACTTAAAGATAAATAAACGACACTATTTTTCTGTTGGTCCCAGCAAGTATGAAATCGTATTTTGTCACTTCTGGGAGCTGCACAATACAATGGCACGAAAAAATGTCTTTCAAGAGGGGAGAAAGGACGTGAAATAATGAAAAAGGTTTCAAATCATTTTTTTTTCGCCAAGAAAAAAATGACAATGGATTTTTCAAGGGATTCTTCTGTAGATTTTACCGAAATAACTTGGCATGCGTGCCTGGCTTTGCATGGGAATATAGTATGAAAAGTAGAGATAGAGATCCAAGACAAAATTAACGCAAGAACTTTTTCCTATATAATTCTTAACATTTTTCATTACACCCACGCTCATATTCATCAATATTACGAACGAATGAACAAGGATCAAATTATGCATATGTATAAATGATACTCGGAGAAAAATAACGAAATTATATAAGACACTGTCGAGTACGAAAAGTAGAAGCTTTTTGAGAAAGTTTCTGGAACGCAATGGCTCGGCAGCAGTAAATATTTCTCCTCTTTGATTCTTTTGGAGTCGTACACACGATGAGACAAAAAGTAGAGAAGAGGGAAAAGAAATAAAAGGCGTGTGTGAGTGGGAGACAAAAGTTGAGAGGGCAAAAAGACAAGTGCCCTTGCCACGTGCTCTCTTACGGTTTTGTCCCGTCGCTAATGTCGGAATGCAAGAACAATGCTTGTGTGTGTGTGCAAGACTGCAAAAACAGAAACTCCGGGGAGTTCGGATATACATATACATATATACGTTGCAAGAGACGTCGGGGAAGAACGGGACGGAAAGCTCATGCGAGTCGAAGCGAGATCGAGCGCTTGGCGAAGATTGATGTCCCCCGGATGATCCGTAGCTTTTACTTTTTATCGGTTATATATACATGACGGACCGAAAAAGAAAAGCGACAGAGAGAGCGAGAGACGATTGGGAGAAGGAAACGAGTTTTTTTTTTTAGTGCGTGATGCCTTCAAGAGAATTTTTCTTGACCATGATTTAACGGCATCATAAAAATGCAAGTAAACCATATCGGTGTATATATATATACACCGAACACAGGGAAAAAATCGTAATAGGAAAAAAAGTTTATATGATTTAGCGATAAAAGAAGAGCGTAAAAAGCAAGCACGGTTACACGATCGTAGAACGTACTATAAAAACTAATGTAATTATACATATAGAACATAAAAAAAGTAACAATGAGGGAAAAGAGGAAAAAATAAAAATGAAAAATAAAAATGAAGAATAAAAATGAAAAATAAGGGAAGGACGCGAGGAGGTGACTCGGGATTCAACTTTTCTTTCACTACAGCCGGAGGAATGAACTCGGGCGGTATCCTCGGTGCAAATACGTTGCTTCACTGTCATACGGGGCAAGCTTGATGTATTGCGTACGAGGGTGGCTTCATTACTGGCCTACCGATGGCCGCTCTTGTTTGCCTCCTCTCCTCATCCCCCTCGGAGTCGGCACGCGCGAAAGCAGGCGTGCAAAAGAAAAAACGATTCTTCGCGTTCCTGCGCTCGCTGATGTCGCTCTCGACGCTTCTCTCGCCGGCGAACCCCGTGCAACGATTCCATTGCGCGGCTAGAGCACATTAAACGCGCCCATTTTTCTTCTCCCAACTGTCAAAATATGCGACCCAGTCCGAGTAATGTTTGAAATATACGAACGACTCGAGTATACGGAGTCAAGAAAACAGTGGGTGCATTTTTTTTCTTTTTTTTTTCTTATGTTTTTGTTGTCGTTACATTTATCACACGGTGCAGCGAAAAAGTCACTCCGTACAACACACACGCTCTTTTTCAACTATTTTTCCTTTTCCGATCGCTATACGAAATTTCCAGCACTCCGGGATGGTATCTTCAAATGACTGTCACACAAAAAATTTTATTTCAGCGAACATTTACTGTGCGAGCTTTTAACGATTTCTTCTCGTGTGCTATTGTTTTTCAGGAAACGATTAATGTTTGATGAAAAGTTACATGTTTCACTTTCAGAGTAATTTTGAGAAGGAATCGATTTTTTTATGGCACAAGAGCCCTCCTATTTTCGTTGCAAAGTTTTTTTTTTTTGATGAACAACGATCGGGAAATTTATTGTTTTCCATTAACGTACGAAAAAACTTGGGAAACGTTTTCAAATAGTTTCTATTGAAAAAAAAGAGAGGAACAAAATCTACAAAAAAAATTAATCAGTATTGCGTATGGATTAAAAATTACGAACAAAAAAAATTCTAAAATATCAGCAAGAGTGTATTTTTTCATTTTTTTTTTGTAATTTTGAAATCATTATTTATAAAATTATATACATGGATAATATTACTATATTTTTTATAAATAATGATAGACGATGCGTATAACAATAGAAATAAATAGTTATCAATTGTGATGAAGTTTTTACCACATATTTTACTGTCGAATTTCGTTGAAGTAAAATATTATTAAAATAAATAAAAATATGATTTCTACAAATAAAAATTGATGTAATTATGTATTATTTTACGTTAAAAATTACCATAATTATATAGCAAAAATATAGTAGTAGCAAAAATTGGCTAATTTTATATTTAAAAAAATTTTTACAGAGATTTTTATAAAATACAATAATTATACCCTTATGTGTTGTAATTTTTGCTATGGACGCATAATGAAAAATTGTGGATGTACAGTATAAAAATCTGGTGTAAAAATGGTGTTAATATAACACCATTCTTGGTCTATATAGTTTGCCACCGTTTGGTGTAGAATGGCATGATGTTAATAGATGTGATTTAATATGCTGTATCTAATCAGTGTAAATAATTATTAACACCGAAATATAAACACCATTCACTGCGTGTAAAATGAATAAAGTAAAACTATTCTTATTGCTAACACTATTCAGTGCGAATAAAAAAGAGATATAGATTAAGCAACTCAATAATATAAAGAATATTTTGAAATGATGTGTTTCGACTTGTTTGTAAGGTTCTTGGACATTATGTGCAACTTTGTTCGTAAAAAATTCCATCTTAACAAGTACGTAAATTATTATTTTTTCTCTTTCTAAATGTAGAGATTTGTTTTGATGTAGGATAATTTACTATCTAGACTTGTTCTTTTAAAAATATTTTTGTATACTAATTTTTTTCATAATAGATGTAACGTTCATATTGAGTAGCAAGTGTTCCACCAATGTTTTGAACATTTTTATATTTAGGTATCAGTTCCCCTTGAAATAATTATACTTCCCCTCAAACCTGATTAACCAAAGATGTACTAGAGGACCAATTTGTTGAATGATATTTGGATTATGAGTTATAAAATGATGTTTTGGTATCCCAAGCTTATAGCTCAGGTACCTGATACTAAATTTTTCGAATTTATTCTCGTCCGTTTATTGCCACTTAATAGAGTCGACTGCCAGAAACGTAAACAAAGTTTTATTGCATTATCGAAATTTCACAGTAAACTCGCATTGTTTCCGCATAATTCATGGAATACATACAAAATTTTGCGCACAAGCTCCATAGTGTTATTTTCTCTCTCGATAATGTTAACCGTGAAATCACGGTGAACTTTCGTATATTGCTTTTTCCATAGATGAAAAGGAAAGTACATAGGTAGTACTACGTAAAATCGATTCTGGCCTGTATTTCACTGGAGAAAATTGAATTCTGGCTCTCTCGGCATTAACTCAGGGTTCGATCCTTGACAATAACGAGAAGTCTGCAGTTAGCGATACACGAGAGGGACTTTTGTCGGTTGAGGTATAAATAATATAGTTATATAGCATTGTACACGACGTGGCTTTTCGGTTGGCGAAGTTTTTCCTCGTTGCGGTCTGGCTCTTTTTCATGGGCGCGCCTTTGCTAAAGCCGTAACCACCCCTTTTTTATTCTCTCTCGCATTTTCCTCCTACGTCGCCTCGCCATTTTCTGCAGCCTCCCGTGTCGTTTCTCCCTTCCCAAAATCCTTTATTCACACCCCATTTGCCGATATAGGGAGAAAAAAAGCTAAGCCAAGGGAGGAAAAAAGTATGATTTCTGACTCGGGCATGCTTCACTCTCCTCCCCTTATATATAACGAATAACGAATTTATGCGTCGATTGAAAATTATCGGCGCAACAATCCGACCACGGAGATGAGGAACATTTTTTACGTTCTATACACTCAATATTTGCCAAGCAAGCATACAGCTCCGCTTTATATTCCATGGTGGATTCCATTACGAGAAGAAAGAGAAAGAAATAAAATAAGCGAGGGAGGAAATTCGAAAGCGCGAGAGCCATTACCACTCAAATATTCAACGATGAATTCGTAACGACGAAATATCCGGTGTTGGTCGACTCGTTCATTTGGCCACGCGGCGGATGCCCATTTTCAAGACAAAATGCTAGGGGCAAATATTTCTGAATGCCCAGCGATGTGCGCGCGTATAAACGGTAAATAAGCGAAATGTTCGATCGCGATCCCCCTCTCCCTGCCGGCTCGCTCTCGCCTCAATCGTTAACGTTGCTCGGGGTGGGGGAGGGAACGAGTCGACGGAGAATTTGCTCGATAATATTTATCGGTATTTATCGATCTGCGATCATAATAACGATAATGGCGCACGCGGCGATAGAGGAAAATCTTGGTGGTCGCGATATATGTATGTATATTTATTGCGAGTCGTACGCACAGATCCGAATAACCGTACGCAGCGAAAACATTTTTCAAATGCCACTGGGAAATCTCTGCCTCCGCCGAACTTTCGATTTTCTTCTCGTTCTTTGTTTTCATTGAATTATTTTCATTCCCGTCGAAATATTCCGACCGGTTGCATCCCCCTGGAGTATATATATATATGTTTCATATTCGCGGCCAAGTTTTATCATTTTTACTTCGGAAACGAAAATTCAGTCGTTCCATTTTCCATTCACGCGGAGCGGAGAATATAATAAGTTTTGTTTCAAATATTCCGAGAGATGTTTGGCTCGGTGTCCGCCGGGGATGAGAAAAAAGAATGTCCGCGATGCCATCGACTTTCGATATAACAACTCGGCAGTCTCTTGGAGATCTTGTCCTCGACATTTTTCACCGATTTAACGGTCGAATACAGGTTTGTTCGGTCTCTTGGAACATCAAAATTGCTCCGGATTTTCCGCCATCGAATTTCTTCGTGCGAAACGAATCCTTTGTTATGGGAAAGGAAAAATGAAAGAGAAAGCTTCGAGAAAGTTTCGCTGATAGCGTGACGATAAATTATTGTATCAGGAGATAGATAGAGACGACGGTAAAATGAATTTCGTACGACGCGAGTTTCTTGGTCGATCGAGAAAAGAATTAACCGCGAGGGTTCGTGTGCGGGGATATATCGTGAATGTCCTTTTTATGGACTTTTTTGACCTGAGAATGTCTTGGTGATTAGTTATCGTGATCTCAATGAGATAAGAAGCCTAATCCCCGATGCCTCTTCTTTCTCATATTCTCCTCTTTTTCTCTCCCTTTGGACCGATGCGGACGAGAAGAGAAGGGAGAATTTCGAAATAGCTTCTGTCTTCTTCTCGTCTCGCTTCGTGCCTGGGGCCAGAGAGACTTCCTTTATCGAGAGAAACTTATCCTTTCTTTATTCATCTGTTTTTTAAGGGCTCCGTCAAAGGACTTATCGTCCTTTGCGTCTTCCTCCATTTTGCCGTCAGCGATTCCATCTGACAGATACTGTAGTACGACCTGAAATACTATTCCTATACCTTCATATTTATACACTTTTACTTTTTTACTTTTTATTCTAATAGCATTAAAGATTCATCGAAATACTATATATAGTTTTTTCGTTTAACTGAAAAATGCTAATCTTGCCAGTCCAACTATATACACAAAGTACACTACAAAAAAAATCAAAAACAAGTATATCGCTTCATGACGTGTCTGTTTTTTTTTTAAATTATAATCAGAAAGTTGTAAATATTACAAATTTTCACTGTACGCATTTAATTAATACTGTCTGGCTGTTTATAATCTTTTTAACATTGGTTTTATTTTTAACAGGAACAACACAAAAAAATACCAATGGAATGAATGAATTCTTTATGAAACTTGGTTTCAAAGGCTGATAAAGATGTCTGATTAGTTTTAGAAAAAAATCTTGTAGAAAAAGGAAGAAAAAAAATATAGCAACTGCTGAAGAATTAAAGAGAGTGATTATGTCTATTATAATTTGTCGCTAGAAATAACATTATAGTATTGAATTTTGATACATTGTTAAGGTAATTCTATAGTTTTATCGTTTATTTGGGATTGTGTTGAAAATTGCTATACAGTCATTCTTTGATGTATTACGTATATGCGTACCCCGTAGAAATTGAGATATTTAGTGTTAAAAATCCCAATTTTCAGTATTCTCTGATAAGAGCCCGTGTAAAATAATGCCATTTTCAATCCTAAATATCTTGAAATGTAGGTAGTGAGCCTTCTTAAAATTTAGCATAGCTCTTTATTGTACTTCCTCAAGAAGCTTCCTCAAGTTTTTTTAAAAAATCCTAAGATTATGATTTTTTTAATTTTCATACATACGTAACAAGTACAAGTCACCTTGGATGAGTTTGAATTTTTAGCGAGTTGTTCTTGAAACAATTTGCAACAACCTTTCTTAATAAAATTAAGCTCCAAAACTACATGGTATGAAGATAAATTGAGATAAAAACTTTTGATTTGACTGTACCTATAAAACTACCTTATAATCCAGGTATAAAATATATTTAATTGTAGCACAAAAATATAATAATTTCCGAAGCAATTGGTAAAGCTGTTACCTCACAGTGAAATCTCTACAAATACGATTTCTCTCGGTGTACTTGTTACTATTAAAATTAATGATTATTTTAAAATAAGAAGTATAAACAGATCGTGATAATCTGTAAAAAGTCTTTTAAATAAAGAGGAAAAAATCAATTTTCTCGAACTGAGAAATAATTTTGAGACGACGATGGCGAAAAAGTCTCACAAAAGAGAAAATGGAGAGCTCGTCGAAAGTCGAATCGCGAAGAATAAGAGTGACGCGAACTAAGAGTTACATACGAATCTATACGTTCGTCCATCACCAGCGAAATGATGAGAGCGAGAGACGAAGAAGAGAGAAAAGTGCAAGAAAAAGAGACGAGAAAAAAAGTAAGAGAGGAATGAAAAAAAAAATGGCAGGAAAAAAAGAGAAAATAAAAACGAAAAAAGTGGAGATCCGAGCATGGGAGTGAGAAAGGGGGGAAAAAACGTCAGTAGGAAGTGAGAACGAAACGGAGACTCAAATTCTCCGAGCAGGACGTCTATTTCCTCTTTTCCCCTGATTTCTCTCTCTCTCTCGCAAGCCTATACTCTCTTCCGTTTCTCCCCTCGGCCGCGATCCATAGAGCGGTAATTCTCGTGCTTACCGGCGTACACAGACACGGATTCGCAGAAATGTGTATGAGCGTTAATAATCTATATACAGTGAAATGGAGAGAGGGAGAGAGAGAGAGAGAGAGAGAGAAAAAAGAGAGAGAAACAGGAGGCAGACGGAGAGTTTACGGCTCTTTTACATCGGAGAGTAGACGGCTTTTACATCGCAAATTCCGGAGTGGCCCGTTATTGGGAAAAAGAACGAAAAAATCGATGCGTACACAAGCGAGGTATCCGGAACGTCGGGAAGGGCTGAGCGAGGACACTCGTTTTGTTTCCCTCCATCTCTTTTTCGACTCATATCGAAACTCAACTACGAATTGCTCGTAACTCGTGCATATTTGATCAATCCTCAAGATCGTAAAACAGAGAACGAGATACGCCTGCCTAAAAATTTCATGGACGCTTATACTTCGGCTGAGAAACGTTTGAACGAAGAAATAAACATTCACCGAATTTACTTATTCGAGTAATGATGTGCTTACGGAAAAAGACCTTCCGAATTACATCAGCATCGTCAATGAACGCGATGTATGTACTTATTTATATACATTTAGAGATAAATCTACACTTATAAATAGATGTACATTAGGGTGGTCCAAAAAAGTGACTAATTTTATTTTTTTGCAGACACACACGTTTAATATCTTCGGTATGATTTAAAAAAACGATGCCACACCAAATTTCAGCACTTTAAAAAATTTTTTAGAGGTGGCGATTTTCAATTTTTTTTATTTCTCATTTAAATAACATTGGTGAAATTTTTCTCCATTCGGAATTTTTTTAGCTCGATAACGAAGTAACTTACATAGATGCCTTTAAATATTTTTGTAGAAAATTAGACGCTTTACAAAAAAGGTCTCTTATAATTTTTCGATGAATTGATTCCTTCAAAAGTTATTCAAGAGTAAAGTCGAAATTGTGTAAAAATTGTGTGAGATAAGGGCTCAAAAATTTTATTTTTCCTTGTATAGAATGCTATAAATTTTTTTTTCAATCGAAGGGGTTCCATTGAAAGAATATCCAATTTTTGAACTCAAAACGACCAAAAAGTCGCTAAAACAATTTTTTTATCAATAAAAGATTTTTTTCCAAAAAGTACATTAAAAACAAAAAATTGATCCCCTACTAAGTTACGATAAATTAATTGTTGTAGAAGCTATGAATATTTTAAGAATCTTACAAAACTTCGGTAGGCGATAAGATAGACGGCTAAAAATTGGCACATGCAGATACTTCATTTTGCATCTCTAAAAACATTTTAAAAAAATAACAAAAAAAAAATCGAAGAGGCCATTGTCGATGAATTGACATGGAATTTCTTCTATTTTCGTAAAAATAGCGCAAACGTACATGTATGTACGTGCGTGTTGAGAAAAACGTTACATAGGAAGTAAAAAGGGAGTGTGAGAGTGGTGCGCAAATGCGCTATTTCCAGCCTCGGCACTCACGGCGAGTTTTGTCATGCTAAATATTTTAAACGTTCCGTGAAAAGGTGGAGAGTCGAAGGCGGCATTCTGAAAGTGCCTCGAGGGAACGTTGATTATTTTCTTACTGCTCAAGGCATGCGGAGAAAAGGAGCAGTTGTGCGAAGGGCGGAAGTGGGAGGGAGAGGCAGGGTGAGAGAGTCGAAGGCGTCACCCCGTTGCGTAGACGAGCTTCGTACAAAAGGTTGCTTCAATGTTGTGCAAGGGAGGCCAGGATGGCTGGAGCCTACTCGTCGACGAGAATACCAGAATGCGAGACTCGGAGCGAAAGAGAAAGAGATCGAACTTGAAACGGGAGAGAAAATAATGGAGCTTCCTATTCGAGAGCTTTTTCAAAGTTTATCTTATTCTTCATTGTGTATATACTATATATATATAGACGTATGTATACATATATTTGCCTCTCTTCCTCTCTCTATCTCTTTTCCTGAAGTAAATTTGAATATATATAATTATAAAAAAATTATAATTATATACAAAATTTGTGTTTTTTCTACTTATTGCAAATACTGTAAAACTACTGTTTTCTCTACTCTTTGAAGTACTCATCTACTTGTCTAACTCTTTATATGAGTATTTGCCCCACAACATTGCCAGGGCATAATAAATCGATCTGTTTATCTATCTCTTTCGCTCTCTCTCTCTCTCTCTCTCTCTTACATAATTTTTGTCTAAAAATGTAGGTATTTTTGCATTCCTCTTAGTAAACATCTCGTTCAATGGCCAAGCAAAATAAACTATGCTCTATGACGATCGACGCAATATAATCACGTGTTGTTGTTCGAGAATACGTTCAGCAATATATAACCCTCTCTCAACATGTCATGCATTGACACAAATCGATCAGCTTGTTCATTAAAAGCATGGTTTTCCTATTTTAACCAACCAACTCCGTGTCACTATTTCTTTCACATAGAATTTCAAAATTCGAATGCAAATCGAAAAACTTATTATGCATCGACAAATAATCTCGAATAGAACGAATCGACTGATACTGCAACGTCGCGAAATTCTTTTATATCGTACTTGACGCGATAACGCCCAAATTTGCAAAATTCCACTGAGACTGCATTTTTTGCCAAGTTCAAGACGATCTTTTGCAGTTTTCAATATTTAGCTTTCATTGAAGATTCAATCTAATTCAATTTGCAAAACAAATAATTACAAAATGATCGATTATAAATCATAAATATCATCACCAATGCCAATATTAAAAATAATACGAAGCAATAATTGTTTTGAAGACACTAGGAAGACACGTATTCAACTACTCCTAAATCGTAACCAGGGACAAGCATTGTCTTTCAATCGATTTCACAACAGAATTTTCCTTTATAATAGAAATAAACTCGAAATTTCTGTCTCCCAGTTGATTTTTCAAGCACGAAGCTAGAATAAGGTAAACGTCTCAATAGTTGAACAGCTAAGGATTTTCACACTGTATCTTTATTTTAAAAATGTTCGAACAAAAGAAGTTGCCTTGAATTCACATCTAAACTATTTTGGCAATACAAAAACTCATTTTATATATGTTAAATTTAGACAATATTTCTAGTAAGTAAAATACTTGGACGTTCAAATATGTAGGATGTCCCAATAGTTGCACAGAAAATCGACCTTGTTTCTAGTGTTGAGCGAATTTGTTCCAATAAACTAACGTTATGAAAAATAAACCTCTTTGTATATGAAAAATAATGCATATGATTTTATTGAGAAAAAAAATAATTCAAGTATTAAATATAATATAGTAAAAATTGTTCAACTATTGAGACATGTCCATCTATCGGGACGTTTACCTTATTTTCATGGTTGACGATGTAACCCCTGTTGATTTAGAATATTCATTTAGGGAACCGTTGGTTCTGGAAATCTGTTGCAAGATACTTTCTGGTATCGCTAAATTTATTGTTTCGGGAAACAGTGCTTTGAAATATGTCCGCAGAGATGAGCGCCTCGAGCTTATAGACACGTTTATGAGCTCCGGTCGCTCTTCATTGTCCAAAGTTTTGTTCCACCAGGCGTAACAGAGGAAAATGCGCAACGGATATGAATTGCGAGTGGATATCAGCTTACAGAATTCATGTTTAAGTTCCATCGTGAGTTTACACCGCTTCCAATTTTCCTCGGAGGTTATATTCCGAGTTCGCTTAGCGGTCTACTCGCGCAATGGTTTGCCCGGAGTGAAAGGGATCCATGATAACACTTGCCGGCGGATCTTCAACTGTCATCGATAACCGAGCGTGAACTTTGGAGAGAACGATATGGATTCTCGAAACTCTTGCAGACGTGTTCAGAAATTCGGCAGTTACCAACTTATTTTCTCACACCAGTAAAACTATTTACATCCAGATACTTATTATTGTTCCATTACACTCAACACTACCAACAAAGTTTCTTGGTGGTAAGATTTGGTGGTTCGTCCGTGTTACGGACGAATTACGATAGTCGCTAAATACTGTCCAACAATAATAAAGACAAATATTTTCAACGAGGAATGTTTAAATTTTGAATCATAATGTTCATGTCTCAGATTTGTCAGTAACTGGAATCACATTGAAACACTTTTTTTTCAAAAGTGAACGAATAAGGACATCACGTGATGAAAACAAGGTTCTTGATTATCGTATTTATGTCAACTACAGGTGAAGAATTTTTTTAAATCTCGCCTCTGTTGCTTCAATGAAATACGCCTGCACTGAAGAGAACGTTAGTTGAAATACGAAAGGGTTCAGGTACAATACTCGATGTAATTGCAGTAAGGAATATTCACGCAGGGTAACTCCCAAGTGCTTCGTTAACGATTTTCATGAACATCCGACGCTGTTGAAAGTAGTTCGAGATATTTCTTCACGAATTATAAACAAGCGAGTGAATAAAAATACTTCTGATATTACAAATTGCTGTTATATAAAACATAAATAAATCAATGTCAGATGAAGGGTTGGAGGGATCAAAAAGTTCTTGAAAATCAGAATCAAACGAGAAAAAGTGCGAACAAAAACTTTACTAAGTTAAAAAACCAAAGTGAAAAGTTATTCAAAAAAAAAAACAAAAACTGTATTGATTACAGTTTCACTTGTTCTTGAATACTGCCCAACTTTTGCTGGAAAAATTATCCGAAGCGATGATCTAGCACAAGATGGTATGTAACTGGAAGTAGGGCAGAGGATTTCTGATCCCGGCCGAGACTGGAGACTCGAGACTCCGCCAGGCGAGTCTGAAAGGGGCGAACCACAAAACTCTCAACTCCAAATGGAATATTAATGTCTCGCGGTGGCTGTAATTTCCCTGGCATTGTGTTTCAACATCGAGGATTCCGTACAAGTTGTTTGGGCTCTTACGAGTTGGAAAAACCAACTAGTCATATTGCATTGCAGCCACCTTCTTATTCCAGTACAACATCGAGTCTCGTCACTTGATCCAAAAGACTTGACTCAAGATTTATAAAATTACGGTCTCGTATTTTTGCGATCCACTTAAACGTTGTTACACAACCGCACGACTGTTTCCAGTCTGTTTCCCTTCTATCGGAAGTCCTATCGCTCCTCATTCTAACAAAGTACATTATACACCAAAGTGACTCCAGGTCTAACATCCTGCTCTAATAATGTTTCAATTTCTGAAAGTTCATACGATTTACTTATTATTATTTCACAAATAAACGACTAAATCGATTTCCATGTAGTTAACTACACGTATATAATTTGTTACTTGAATTAAACCGATGATATTAGGTATGCAATAGATGCGCAGCCTTTGTGGTCGCCTTTCCAAACTGTCCAAAGTCCAACTATGACTAAACGTGCCAACTACCCAATATCATATTCCCAAATATGCTGGTGTATACATCTATAGTAATTATACATATATCTATAGCTACTAGACAGTTGTCATGTTTGGACAGTTGAACGTTGGTCAGTTTGGAATTCTGCCGTCAGAAGATATTATTGCGATGGATGACCACTTGGTATGGGGCATCAATTTCTGAGTGAAAAACGGATTTTTCTGGGTTTCCAAGATACCTATGCTTTGAAAAATTCAGAATAAAAACTGTTGACTGCATCGACTCGAGATTTTCAGTTTTCATGTGTCCCTTGTGCAAATATTATACAAGCTTATGGAGTATAAAGCAAAAAAAAAGAAATGGTCATCGGATATAATTTGCAACTCAAAGCTAATTCCAGATCACAGGGTTCGAGTTGTGTGAAATCGAGCTCTTAAACGAGTTTCGAATCAGGATGGAATTAGGTCTATAATTGAATAAATTTAACCATACAGAATATTACATGAAATTTATGAATCGGTATAGAAATATGGTCATTAATGAAAGTAAATCGAATATACAAACGTATTTTATAAACAAAAAGCTCGATACACAACAGTCATTAAGTTCTTAGGTAAACGAGTATTTGGCTATAGTTGGCTGATGATATTTTGTGGACTGTGTTCCGCGCTTATGCGAAACGATTAAATAAATCGAAGTGGCAATCTCATTAATCGATCAACGTCCATGTACGATCACAAAGAGCATTTCCTGCCTCGCAGCCTATTTATTTACCCGCGCCACGAATTAATTTCGTCAATTGAAATTCAGACCGCACATACATACAACGAATGCACGCTCTCGTATGGGGCCCTCGATTAATCGACAACACGCGCATTATCCGATAAAATGGATCCGCTTAATTGGAAAGATCTCCGATAGGGAGCAAGAAAAATCGAAACATTTAAACATGCGCAGCTGGAATTGAATCTCGTCGTTCTCTTTTATCGGAGATCGCAGATGTTCCAGAGCTGATAAGGAAAGCTCCAGGATCATTGCAGACTGTCGGAAGACCGGGAGTGAGCGGGAAATTGGGATAAGAGAGAAAAGCTCGATGTATGCAGGGTGGAACAAGAAATATATCCTATCTTGTCTCTCATAGGCATATATACTTTTGTGCATGTACAGACGACACATCGGCGACAGCTGTACACACATATACGATCGATTAAATGAGACTCTGTGGAGTAAGAAATCGGAAGGGCACGAATATAGGGCTTTCTCGAAGGGGCTCGATGAAACAGGAACTCGAGAGTCTGCGGTATTTTAATATCTGACATTCCTGAAACAACCGATCATTCGACTTGGATGTCCTCCACCAAACAACTACGCTAGCTAGTAGAACGAGTAACCGTATTCTCAGACACAGCCGTACGATCACGCGATAATAAGCGTTGGACACGCTGTTGCTTTTTCTTTGCTATCTTGCTATTTCTATAAAAGCAATTCTCATAAAAAGAACTTATGAAAATTCTTGCAAATAAATAATAATATAACGAAGTACATTTAATAAATATGAAATAAATGCTACGCAGTGTCATTAAAATGTATTAAAAATAATAAATTTATGGTTCTAACGGTTTATACGTGTACGTTATTCGCAACAAAATAGCAATTGAATATCAGCAAAAGTTTTTAGAATAAATATAAATTACTGTATACAATTTTTAACAATAAAATATCGTCATAAATTTTTATTTTGCGGTAATTTGTTCATATTTTTTGTTATTTTAAAAGTTTCATTCTTCCTTATTTTCTTTGTAAATCGAGACGTTTCATAATAATGAAATAATTACTAATAAATATATTAGTAAAACTTCGTTAATTTTTCTAAAATGTCGAATCACAATTTTTACATTTATTTTTCCTCTTCTCTTTTTTTCCCCTCTTTTTGTAATGAGAATCTCGTCGCAAGATGTACAAAAGTTAAAGCCATTGTGTCTGCTTGTCCAGATTGAGATTCATAGTCTTATGTTTTTCGTACAGTCCGACTGGGGAAAAAGGTTGAATAAAGCGAAGGGACAGATGTAAGCGATGGCGCCAGTCCGGGTCGATGGACCCGGAAGAATGAATGAACGTGTCGTAGTAGCAAATGAACGAGGAGCCCTCGATTTTTTTTTCCTCTCTTGATACCCATTGGGATCAACACATCTTCTCTGAAACCAATTTTCTGCAGGGTTCCATGACATTGAGGAAATTCCACAGTGATGAATTGCGAGAGCAAAGAGACCGCGAATGATTTCAAATAATGAAGGAACGTTAAAGAAAAATGTGAACGAGTCGACAAAAAGAGAAAAAAGGAGAATAATGGAGCATTGATGGCAAGGGCTGCCCGACTGTCTCTTGTTCTCGTTAAAGCGCAGATACAAGGGCTTTACGAGCTGACACAGTATAAAAATAAAGATGCAAAACGTTGAAGTAGAGAAATGAAAACATGGAAAAAATGGAAAAAACCTCCAATATCTCGGAACAGGAAGTACGCTTCGGTTAGAAACAAAAATGAAGTGCAAAAAGATGAAGAATGACAGTCGGAGAAAACAAAACGTAGGGAGGTTGCTGACAATTAAAGTCCGCATGCACTTAACCCTGAATGAGAAATTGTAGCGTTTCTCTTGATTTTCAATTTTACTTGTAAAAAAAAACCATTTTCATCTTGTATGATCTCCTTCTTCGTTGGACATTTCAATATTTTTACTTCTCGCTATTTTTGTGTTAAAGTTATATTTGATAATTTTATCGTTTTATCCATAATTCGTTTAATCCATAATCCATATTTTGTATGATCTGCATGTGTATAAAATTTTAAGAGATTTCACCACGTAGAAATCGAAATATTTATTATTAAACATCCCAATTTTCAAGGGAAATTCTCCTGGAAAATTCTCCATCTCCTTGCTTTTTATGTTCCATTAAATTCATCTTTTTATGAAACAATTATAATGTTCAACAGGCCATAACTTTGAATAAGATCTAAAAAGCACTTAAAATATATATATATATATATATATATATATATGTAGACTAACGACCAATAAATTTACTTCCAACAGTTTATTCACCGTAAATTAACTTCAAAGTGAGAAAAGTACTGTCGTAGTTGTTCACAAGATGAAAGCCCCACATACTTGCTATTCGTTTTTTTTCTGATCCCACTATCTGCCTCCCTTTGTTCACGTTCGTCTGGTTGATTGTTCAACTTGGGATCGAAACCTTTTCTCTTTAAATTCTTAATTGCGAGATCCAGTTTCGCGACGAAGCTAACTGCGTCCAACTAGAAAATTACGAGTGTTCTTCCATTGCATTTTTTTACCTCTCAGTTTGTCTTCGTTTCAATTTTTCTTTTGTTTCTTTTCATTAGCGAGTTCTCCCAGACTGACAAGCGTTTCCGGTATAAAAAAAAATAGTCGTTCACCAAATTGGAGGACGATCCGAGTAATCTCCTGCCAGTTAAAAGTGAACAATCATTTAGTGGCGTACATATGTAAAATCAATTGGAGAAGCTCCGTTGAGAAATACGATAGAATTAAAAAGTAGGAGCTTCTCGACGCTTCATTTATTTCTCTTTCTCGAAAGGCAATTTCCACTAAGCCGCAGCGGAAAGGCTTTTTCCAAAAAAAGGTGAGATGGAGAAAAAGAGAGTCTAGAAGGATATTTTATATCGGTTAGACAACTTGAAAAATTCTTTCTCTCAGGAATTCTCAATTATACGATTCCCGCGTGACGAGAGATAAAATCTATGTGGCAGAGAGAATGCAGGAGAGTGAGAGGCACCCGAGAAAATTTGGTCTGTTTCTACCGTAAGAATATCAAGTACACGGGGTGTCACATTCATTTTTTAAAATAGCTAATCGTATTCTATAACAAAATAGGGCACGATTTACAAAATGTTAGTCTGGCATTGTATTTTATTATTTTTTTCTTCATTATTTTTCGGAATGATTCATTTTATATTTTATTTCTTCTTCATTTTATTATTATATCATATTTTATTATGTTACCATTTAATTCTTATTATCTTTTCATCAATTCTAATAATAGAACTGTTTAACTTACAATCGATGATTAAATGTTAATTTGAGAATGAACCAGTAGAAGTTGAAGTAGTTTTGTCACATATAAAAGTATTGAATGACATTTATAGAATAGCACTGTAAATTAAAAAATAAAATAAAACCAAGCACATCATTGATAGATTAGCATTTTTCTAGCATTCTTATTAAATCATTTGAACTACTTTGGCAAGTTTGTAACATAGCCAACTTTTGACACAAAACACTTGGTGGTGTTTCCATCAGACTTCAGAACTTTTTTCTCTTTAAAGCTCCTATACACAAACAATTTGCAAGTGAAATGAATTAATATTTTTTTTATTATTTAAAATATGTAATCAAACACGTTACAACATCTGCGCTGGACAACAACCTTGAAAAACAAAGTACAGATAAATTATAAATTGTATGTAAATAATTAAAAATGAAGAACAACAGTGGCATATGGAATAAAAAGTAAATAAATAATATTTTTGTCATTTTAATCTTCTTAAACTTGATCTAGAACTTTTTGCTGAATTACTTTACTGCTCTGGAGGTCCCTGGATGTCTTAAGACAAATGGGACACCCTGTATAGGGAGTACATATGTATCCAGGTTACATACATTCTATGATATAAGTATAGCTGAGAATGCCAATTCGTTTCGACGTTTTCACGAGTTGTCCCCACTGGGAATACCTTCGAGATAAGGATTGGGTTTTTTTTTCACGCTCACTCGACTCTTCTCCTCTTTAGTCTCGCCCTCCCCATTCTTTTCCTGCACTTCTCGTACATACGTGAGCTGATGCTATATCCACTGCTGAGACAGTGCCCGAAAAACGACGAAGAAATTTCGATCGGGCGCGTACATCGCTAGAAAAATCTTATTGAAACACTTCCGGTGTAAACGTAATAAAAATTACTCACGAATAATAAATTTATTTGTCGAATCCTCCTCCTTCTTCGCTCGTGCAACGGCAAAACATTAAAATTTATACACGACGGTAAAAATTTCTTCGGTATCTATTTTAAATATTCCGAATAAAACGTACCTGTGAATAAAAATTCTCTTTGAAGTATCACCTGTCTGATTACTTCGACTTTTTCCACTAGTAATTACGGTTTTCATTCGATAAAACCTTACCGCGCGAGGAAACGAATAATCCGACTTGTCGAGGTAGAATTATGACAATTGGGCGAGCGCAAATTCTCTTAGCTCTTTCATTAGTGAGGGAACCTCGCGAAACGTTTGTCAATAATTCATCGGGAACGTCCTTTTTCCCTTCACTGTACGGTTATACGTTGACGCGCCGGGGTGAGGTAGCTTTCGAAAATTCTCTTTGAGAATTTTCAATTATCATTATGTTCATCGTAAAGTGGAAGCGCGCTGAAAATTCACGCTACTTTGGGGAAAAGCATGCGTACGGAATACATGTAGAAGCTTAAATGCAGCAAGAGTTGGCCAGGGACTGAGAAATACGTATGTCGCCCGTCTTTTTCTCTTTGGCCCTATCGCGCAGCAGGAGCTCGTAAATTGAGTCCTCGCACGAGATTCTCCGCTGGCGAAACTTCTCCTTGCTTCCCGGTGGACTTCAACTCGCCCAAGGGCACACAAAGACACGTAGAATCAAGAAAGTGCATTTTTACACACGCACGAGGTGGAATACAAAAGATTCTTTTGGCAAGACCACGGTGAAATGCATGCGAGGACCGTAATGCATGTCTGACTTTCCAATTCGACTGAATTGCATTTTTCAAATATTTATATTACATCAGGACCCGAATAAATAGAACGGTAGACGTTGAAATACTGCTGTACAATATTTATTATTCAGATTCCACAAAGATAAGTTATCTTGACAAAAAGTCAGGTGAATTATTTTCTTCGTTTTCAAATTAAAAAAAAAAAGGAAGAAGACGAAGAAAAAAAGAATATATTCTGAAGAAAGAAATTCAACGTGGATACTTTTCGAGATTGCTTCTCTGCATTTTAACAACGCCGCTTTCGAGCCAGAAGCTTTCTATCTAAATGAACAATTGCATGCAAGGCTTGGAAAAAAACTTGAATGCAGAATAGCGGGGGAATGAACGTGGGAGCCTAGAATGGATTTGGCAAATCTTGCCAGCGGTTGCTCGGCATTCAGGCAATGTGTGTGAGCAACAATAGCAACGGCATAGTACAAGGGATAATTGCAAAATGCAATGGCGGTGGCTTAATCGTCGTAATCCAGGTGAGCGATCGTGCAATCAAGTTCTGTGCGCGTGCGTGAAGACGCAACGTTTCTCTTCCTCTCCCTCGTATTCGCGATTCAACGTAAACAGAGACGAATGTTTAACTCGATGGAAACACTCTGTGTTGATGCAACAGGGCCGAGAACACAGAAAAATTCAATATAATGAGCGAAAATAGTGATAAACACGAGTAGAAGATTCGCAGCGAGATAAACCCATTGGTGGCTACGCAATATGAGGTCGAGCGGGCTCTGCATCCTCTCTGCACACAATGAGCGACCTTGTCGAATTCCAATTTGCCCAAGCGAGCCATACATTGCATCATTGCTATTTTACGAAGAGAACGACTGCCGAGAGTGTTAAATCACGTGTGACCATTACGATTTAATACCTCGGATCACTCTCACCAGATTTAATTTGACAGGTTGACACATTCCCAAACCCTCCGTTTCCACCATGATTTCATTCTACAGTAATTACGACCCAGACCCTTACTTATCGACCTTTTACAAGCTTTTCCCTTAATATTGTATACAATCTATAATCTACATAATTCGACCTTTAGAATCTTTATCCACTTACACTGTACTGCATATAAGGTTTTTTTAAGTAAAAAAAGTATGGTCATTGTTGATAAGTTGGACTCATTGAAAATGAGGGAAGAGAGATTATATGTGGCATAGTCGAAAAAGTAATAAATATAATCAATCGATAGAAGTATGAGTATCGTAGATAATTTTTTTTATTATAAATGAACGATTACATTTTTTGGCACGTTTATACTTTGACACATTTCATACATACATACTGATTCCTTCTTAAAAAAGTTTCTATAACAAATACATATTTTGTGTCTGAAGATAAATATCAAAATGAGTTCTCTGAAACACAAATGTGTTTCTATCCTATTTTTAAAATCCGTTTGCTTGAATCCATTAACTTCTACAATTTCATGAGACGAGCTAAAAGAGGATATTCATTGAAAAAGATTTTAAATTGGTTTTCTGAAAAATAAGGCAACAAAACGAGTAAGACCGTCACTGAAAATGGCTGTGAAGAAGAACAGACAAAAATGATTTGCTCGTTCACTTGTATCACCCATTACTTTTTCATCCATTTAGCCTTCTTTATTGCTCGTGCATACATCCGCTGATGGGAAGTAAGACAATTCCGACTGTGACAAACGTGATTGAGTCCTTCTTGTGATGTGAGTGCATGTCGATAACTAAGTTTAGATTCGCCTCAATTGCTCTCCCTCGATCTTCCCAATCGAGCTATCGACAACTGTGACAAACTGTACTTTCTATCCTTCTTTCGAATATTTATATCCAAGTCCCATTGATTTCAGGACAAACAGAAAATCTGTTTCATTGGATTAAGACTTTTTTTCTTTTTTTCTGAATGCTAATTTTCTCGAATGACAAATTGATTTAATGAGTTTAATACAATTTAATACAATTCTTATTTTTAAATAATAAAATATATATTGAATCCTTAAAAGGTTTTGATCGTTCAGTTCACGTGTCAATACATGCACCTATTGTTTATTGGTAACTAGCCCTCTAATACTGAACTTGTGACAGGTACACGCAATCTGGGCTTCCCTTAGCATTCACTGCATAAGCTATAATACAGAGGGACCTGTATGTATAATTTTGAAAGATGACCTGTAGGTAGTGCAAAGCTTCTATATATACCCTGCAATTTGAAAGGAAGAGGGATGGATTTCACATAGTATAGATACGTACATAGGCGTACATAGTGTATGACATAAACGCGAACGTCTACCTGACATTCAACAACCGACTTTTACCTTTGAAGCGATCAATATCAATCGATTAAATATTTCCCTTCACCTTGCCTACTCTTCGATCTACGTCCATAGTATAATAATAATAACAGAAGGATGCTCGCTAAAAATTTCTATGAACCTGTCGCTGGAAAATCAAGCCTATACATCAATTAATCGTATTCACATTGATAATGTCTTTTTCAATCTTTCCGTTCCCATTAAATCTGACGTATCGCATCACAAAGGGTAAAATATTACATTAAAGGAGTTAAAAATTACAAATATTCATCATTATCGATTGCTTTTATTGAATTTTAAATGTCGAGATTTAAAACATACCACAGGGCTAGGAAGCGATTACTCTGTGATCATGAAACTCGACCTCTTAATTAATAGATGACGTCACAAACCGACATTTAGCGTACTTAATCCTGAGGATACCATTGGAATGTTCACAGTGCATGTGTTACTTGAGAACTTAAGGGTAGAGTCAATCTGGGAAGTTGTCGAAATTACTTGTCCCACTTCTTGAGTACGTTCGGAGATGTATCCGTGGTGAAACTATTCAGATTGAAATTGGATGAGTTGCATACAACAAGTGCGGGTAACCAAGCTCATTTATCTTCAAGATAACTCAGACTCGACTGTTTTGCATTCGAAACGTTATCCGGAAGAAAGAGTGACGTAGATGAAGATGAAAGACGATACCAGATGGTACTTTCTAAATAGCCGTTAAAATGATTAATGTCTGCCTTGTTCGTTTAAGACGTTACGCATTTGAAATATACATTTAATGAATTAAAATTCCATTTTCTCTAATAGTTAGGAGAAAATTCTCATAAGGTCCATATCAAGGGAGACGAGAATCCCCATGTAAAAGCCGCCGCTTCTCATACACAAGCAAATAGCGATAACCCCTTTGCTAACAGTAGAGGCTCCTCTCACACAAGATCGATTCAGGCACGTTCAAATTTATAGAGATTAACGAGGTAGGGGAAGGCTGTCTGGCAGTGCATTCCAATTGGACATAACCGCAGAACCTGACAATCGAATTCCAATCAAGCACAAGCCAGGCCTCAGCTCGTTCTCTCCTTTCTGGTCTTCCTTCCCTTCTCACATCCTTCCATATCCTCTGCTCATCTAGACTACCATTCTTTCGATATTCCTCCGATTGTCTCTGTCCATTGATCTTGGCTCGGTGCGACTCTCAGCTTTTTCGTTCAAAGTGAACTTTTAGTCAACAGTCCGATCGATAATAGTTTCATTCTCTCGCAGACGCTCGCATACTCATAGATCGATATCTGGGTTTTTATTGCTTCACCATCTTTTTATACTGCTTCGTTATTCGAATCAGAAAAAAAGTTGCACTCGAATCTATGTTTCTGTAAGACCCAACAATTGTATAAATTGTACTTTATCAGCTGCGTAGTGCGGTATTGCAGCAACAAAGCACAATACCCCTGTTGTGGAAATTCAGGGATAACGAAAGTACGTGGAAAAAGGGAAAGGTTAAATTGAGTTGACATCAGGAATATACGTGCACGTAGACTCCCCTTAGCTGAATAGCATTGGGGAATAGCGGGTTACCGAAAGCGAATCAGACGTGGTGGCCGGTAATGTCTCTTCTCGTTTTCATCCTGCAGGGACCAATCAATTTATAGGCTTCGAGCAACCTCTTTTTCAACGTAGAAGGGGTTTTCCGTTACACACCATGTTCGTACAGAGGGGAAATGCGCCCCTCGCTTCTTCAAATGAATTCGATGATAATGAAGTTTCGTTCCCAAACCTTCTTCCAAAACCTCTATCAACCGGCTTGACGTCCTGCATCCCTTTTTTTCTTCTCTCCCTCCATATCACTCCCTTTCTTTTGGATCTCGTTACGGAACTAAATACAAGCTACTCGCGAATTCGTTCGAACGGAGAACAATTTGCTATTGCGAATCTTGTTTCCCAACACGAGAAAGTCCAACTATTTCTTTAATAAAAATTGATCCTAGCACTTATTCTTGGTTATTGCTTCTATGATACGAAGTGTCTGATTTCCTCTCACGTTTATATACAGAATTTTCCATTGCGCTCCGACATATATTTCGGATAACGAAATCGAGGCACCTCTCTTCTCCGTTACAGACGAAATAAATATTTCGTCGTGCAATTTCCTCGGGCTCCAAACGATCCTTGACCAAAGATTGATGATGACCATCTAATCTAAAAAACGAAATTGCTTTTCGTGGGAAAAGACACCGAAGACTTTTCTCGATAGCGAGCACTGAGACACAGTTCTTTATACTTTTAAATGAAGTACGTTGGATAAAGTGGATTTTCAACGTCAGTGGTGATCCGTAATAAATTCACGACAGGTGGCGGGTAGGAAAGTTGGTAGAGCCTGCTCAATCTCTTTTTTATTTCCAAGAGCGATGACTCCCCAGTCCATCTGCTCGATCGCTGTGTACACGCGACTCATTTTCCCGCGTTGTATTTTATCTTTACTCTTCATTCTTCATGAGGATGGGGGATAGTGCGCTACGATGTCACGGCCAATATATTCTCGCTCTCATTGCGCTCCCTTGCTTCTCACGTACAATCGAGCCTGGCTAGATGCCACACACTCATACGCATCACAGTTTCCACTTTGGTACACACCTCTAACGCAAAAGCCTGCAGAAATATATAATATTATTCCCATTTACTTGCACGAGTTTCACTTCCGCCCATACTGCATCAACGTGCAGAATTATGTGCACGGAGAGTGCACATATTTTCTTCGCATCTCGTCTACTTTCCAAATAACTATATTCACGATTTCATTATCCTCGAATTATTTTTCGCCGATTTGACTCGCTTTTGACAGTTAAGGTGGTCCGATGATGGGCGCGTTCAAACTTTTAGGTTAAGCATGGTAAAGGCAAAATTATTGATCGAAATTTTTTCCAAGATATTTGATTCAAAATTTATATTAACGTTCTTTGGTGTAATATTAGAAGGTATGCCAAATTTA
>JAPYYW010001325.1:0-56210 GCA_030522545.1 Cremastinae sp. A BG-2022a | reverse complement strand
TTCTTATTTTCGATTCTCGAAAAATCAGTCTGGATGTCCTTGAACGCGCTAAATTTTCTCAGCTCACTTTTATTACAACTTAACTGATGCGTATAATAACGTGAAAACAACTTTACAATTGAATTTTATACTATCTGTAACAAATAGACCTGGACAAATATACCTGAATAGTTCGAGTATCGTAAACATTAAAAAAAAGGAAAAATTAGTCGAGCGTAACGAGGAAAAAAATTTTCAAATTTTCGATAATCCCTCGGTCATTGTTTCCATGATGATCGGTCGAGGTCGGGTGGAAAAACCGAATATGGTCTTAATTGTTCGGTTTTATAACGCAATTTGGAATCAGTAGTCCGGTAGCAAGTGTCGGGGTAAGACGTGCCGGGTCTTACAAGGTAGTTCGTTACCGATAAACATTTCGTTGCTATTTTACAATAAGTTCAAGTGAATGTCAGCGTTATTTTCAATGATACGAAAAGTGAATAGTGTTTCAAGTTTTCAAATTTATAAAATCGTTTCGAAATACTTCAAAAAATATCAGCTATCTAATTAATGCAAATAATCTCGATCCTGCTATTTTATTCTAAATAATATTATTTCAGTTACATTAAACGTATGCAGTTTTTAAATTCGCTCGAACAGTTTTTTAATAGCGGTTTTGCTTCGAATAATTACATCTTTAATCGTAAATTATTAGTACTATATATATTTTCATTTAACCATATAATATTCGATGGTCCGATTTTAATTTGATTTAAAAAAAAGGGAAAAAATATTGAGTTTTGTATGGTGTGGTGAATAAAGTGCAAGGCCCATAGAACATATTGAGCAACAAATTAGAGAGATTCGCATCGTCTCTAAATGAATCGCCCTTCGTAAAGCTGATTTCGTCAAGAGAAAGGTAAGACATTGAAAATTGAAATTATTTTCATGGGTACACGAGACCCAGTATGACTCACCAAATTTTTTGAAATTTTTTTATCGATTTAAGAGCTTTTTCGATCGGAAATTTCCCGTAAATAATCAAAATGATAATTTTTATCAATTTTTCAATATGAATTTTTGGATTGTGCCCCGTATAAGTAATATTTTTGTTATCTGCAGGAAATTTTGCGATCAAATATTCTATTTTAAAACAGACATGAAATTCATAATCAATTTATAGAGTGCATTATACAAAATTGTATGAAGTATACGCTTAATGATGTTTGAAAACATCATTTCAAACATGTTGAAACGGAAAAAGCGGCCGCGTTGCTGCTCGTAGAATTTAATCGGGTAGTGTCATTAAAAGAACATTGACAAATGTTTCTTTGATAATTTGTCAGAAAAGACCGTCAGCTTTGGAATAATTTTTTCAACCTTGATAAACCATCATCAATTTGGTTACATTTTTTTATTATAAAATTTTGGGAAAATGGTGATAATTTGTTAAAAATATAAACCAAAATTTATACAAACCAACTTTGTTACAACATTTTTTATTGTAAAATTTTGGGAAAATGGTGATAATTTGTTAAAAATATAAACCAAAATATTTATGAACTGTTGTTTGAAAATAAAAAATCAATGTCTTTGAAAAGAAGAAAACGAAAGCAGATTAATTGCGTTTAGAAATTTTTAAAAGATCTGGATCAGAAAAGAGCTCGACTATAGAACTCAAGAATTCATTTTTGCGAGCCACGTAATGAGGGACCGTGCCTAATTTCTTCGAAGATGCGCATTTTCGTGGAATGACATTTGTTGCTAAAAGATCGTGAAGAGATCTCGAGAGAGGCATCACTGGCATGATCCGTGAATGTCCTCGAGGGCTCTACGGTTACCGTTTGGCAGTCTCGCTCGTGTGTTTACGTGAGCAAAAGCTCCGAGAGAGAAAAAGAGAGAGAGAGTGCTTTATACCTGGGCCACCACCGTAGTCTCTCCGCTGTGGCACGTAAACTTCTCTCTTTCGTTTCTCGATCGTCCCAAGTTGGCTCCTCTCTCTTCGTCTCCCGACTTCCAGCCATTACGAACGTGTACGAAACACGCGCGAGCCAACACAGCCCGATCTGTGTACGTACACACGTAGTCAAACTGGTTTATTTGCTTCGAGTAGAAGGTCGAGGCTGATCTGCAGAAGAGACAGCCAAAAATCTCCATACGCACGCTCCTCCTCTCCATTCACCTGTGTATAGAGATCCTAAAGGAGGAAAAGAAAAACAAATTGTGATTACACGTGTTATTTTCGCAATAGATGGATAACCTCACGGGTCACCGGTGAAATACCCTACCCAGAGTCACGCTCTGACCCGAAGTTACCAGATTTTCCGGTAACCACTGCTGGAAAACCTGATTTTTCAGCGAACACGTGATTTTCAGTGCTCACTCGGCGGTGAACGCTTCTGGAATTGTAAATCTGCGCGCTCACAACTGTAAAAAAAAATTTTTTTTTATTTTTTTACATATTATTTTTATAGGATATGATTTCATAAAAAAAAGTAGTTTGTGGGTTGATTAAAAAATAAGGGAGAATAGTACCTTGCTGACGTCTACCAATTATGCCAATAATAATATAATGTTTCAAAGAATTGAAAGACTTTCTAGAAATTTCGGTATTGATTATTTTTCTTGATTTCTCCAGTGTGAAAAATTGTGATAATCGATTTTACTATGAGGGTAATAACCATACTGTTTACTTTAAAGCTAATTATTATGGATTAACATATCAAAATCAAATATCATTTCTGAAAACAAACTATGATGGGCAGGATCTAAAAATATGTTCGGTATTACAATAATAGTAAGTATAGAGTTGTTACTTTTTATATACCAAGATAAAACTATGTAGTAATTCGTGATTTACACACAAAAGTGAAAAATATGTATGTTATTATCGCAGAATTAAATATATTTTACTTAAGTTCGGTCTTCAATATAATTTTATTTTGTCGTAAAATATATTTAGAACTTAAATATCTTAAATAAAATACTATCTAGTTGTCACTTCATGAACAATAAATCTATACTCTATTAATATTTGATTTATTGTAAAATTTTTTACATTTTATTTAATAAATCCTAAATATGTATCACCTTTTGTCATATATAATTTTCACTTTATGCGCGAATCGACTATTAATATTCATTTATAAGTTGAATTATTTAAACTAAATAAATTTAGTTTCAGTTTCAAATTTGTGTTATATTTTATCATAAAAATATATTAAATTATAAAATAATAATTACTGTATATAGTTGTCATTTTATGGACAAATATACTATTCATATTACTCATATTTTCGAACCACAAATATTTTATTTAGTTCACAATCATAAATATATATTTCACATTACCATAAAAATATATATTAAGTTATCAAATATAATTACTACATAGTTGCCACTTCATGAACAAATCTATAGTAACCAGCTGGTTTCCCTCAGCGTAGTAAAAAAAAATCATTTTCTCCAAGTGTTGGACATTCCAATGTCATGTAATTTTGGTTTCGTCCACTGAGCGTTGGTCACTCAATCTTAGAGTATCGCGATCGGGGGCTAGAAGTGTGCGCTCTCGGCCTCGTTGCTCTCGTAAAGATCCATCGCGATACACACACGGTTTAATCTCATGTATAGTACGGTCATCGTGCACGAGCGACAGAGAGAGAGAAGAACATAAAGTGACGAGAGAGAGAGAGAGAGAGAGAGAAAAGTCGAGTGTGCAGAACGATCGTCATGATGTGGCCACGGACGATGGTCACGGCTTAATCGTCCACGGATTAATTATTTATAAGGCTCGTGTATGTGTGTTTCCGTTTCATTAATACATTAAATGCATGCTCGAGATCATTATTACGTGATAATGTCTTAATTAACGAGCGTTAATGAATCCCCCGTAGCATTATTTTGCTTCACAAATACACGCGAATCTTGTCCGGTTTGTTCTTTCACAATTTATTTATTTTTTCTTTGTTTTTCGTACACGAATCTCACCCTGGAAGCGGGTTAAATTGACCCGCGATTCGACAAACGATCGCGGATATAGGCACGTGCTCGACGAGCGCTCAAAATGTTTTGTAATAAGCTCGTACGTCTCAACTTACAGTAATCTTGTTTTTTTTTTCTCCTCTGAGAAAATTCTCGAGGATTAAGGACCCAGACATCCTCGACTCCGAGCATCTGCGCGAATCCGCTGGCTCTCGTCGCATATTTTACAGATTATAGAGATAATTCAGCGCCAATTGATCGTTCTTTTCCTCCTTTCATCTCTCTTTGACGATAGACTATTTCGCAGAGACTCTTTTGCGAAGAACGTGCTTTAATACAAAAAAAAATTCAGTTTTTTTGTGAACACTTTTCTAAAGTAAGCCAATAAATTTAACAACCCAAACCCAGTATTTATATTTATACGAAAGCAATTTTTGTTACGAAAGTAATAAAATTGAATTCTTGAATGAAAAACAAAAACAAAATTAAAGTTCATATTTAAAACATTCTTTTTCAGTTTTTTTAACACACTTCTAAAAGTATTTAAATTCATATTGCTAAAAAGAGTTTATTTTTAGGACTTATTATAATCATAATTTGTTCTTGTTAATTATTATAATAGTTATTCAGAGTTCAAATTTTCAGTAGAAGACAAAATATAATTTGCTCACGTATTGTCTGAGTTTAAATTCAGTCAAACAATAATAAACTTGAAAAGTTGGGAAATTACGTGTTGACTGTATATTGATTTATAATAAATGTTGTAACAAGAAATTGATAAACATTTTAATAAAAATGCATTAATATTAAAAAATGAAACTTGAGTTTAAAAAGACAGCAATAAGAATAATAAGCATCAAGAGAAAAAGCTTTGACAATAATATTTTTTCTACACTCAGCAATCACAGTAGCAAATATCCTAATAGCTATATTTAGAGAAAAAAATACAAATAATCGAGGTAATTATCGAAAAATATACAAATTAAATAAAAATATTATGTATTAATCTCATAAAAGTTTCAATGTCAATTGATGACAATGAAATCACTTTATTGCATATTTTCAACACAATTCTTTAATATTTAATATTACGGGACAATTAATTATACGAAATATTACATTAGAAGATATTTCTAATATACTATAGTTAATTGGTTATTGAATACAAATAAGTACGACCTTTTTAACTAAATATGGCATATTGTCTTTTGTTTACGAAAAATTCGAGAGTTGAACGTGACTCGACTCTGTTTTGGCCCAAACTAAAACTCAAGTCTTTTTATCTCCATTGAATAATAATTTAAACATTGAATAATAATTTAAAAAATAATTTTTCTCTCTCGATGAATTCACAACAGAGATTTTATCATACGAAATTCTATATTCTCCCTAATATCTCAATCTCACATACAAATCCTTTTCCTCCTCAAAAACATCTGCACTTTTTCTTTTATTTCAATTTTCTCTGCAATAAAGTATACTGGCCAACTCGTGTTTTTTTGTATCTCCTCGAGGAGCAAAAAGGACGGTGATCCGAGAGGTCCATCGATAATTCTATTATGTACGGTTTAATGTACAATTAACCGATCACTTAGGGCCTTGACGTAGCGTCGAGTCACGATGTCTTATTAAGTCTCGACTCGGGTGTGTGTGTGTGCGCGCGCGCGAGAGAGAGCGTACATACGTGTCTGTTGGGCCGTGATTGAGAACGCAACGGGAGCATATCGTGATAAACGGAGTTGGATGAGAGCGAGGGAGACCGCGAGAGGATCAAAAGAGAGCGGGATCGCTTAAAATCTGTTGGAGCGGCGAAGCTATTTAGCGGGACGGCGCGTTCGAGTCGTACGATTTAACTGCCCCTAGTAGTACGCTCCTCTTTCGAGGATAGTCATTAGCCGAGAGCGAGAGCCGTCCTTTAACGTCGACGACTCTGCAAATCGGCCAACTCGAAGACCGTTATTACCAATGAACCGGCTGCTCTCTCCTCTGTGCGAACTCCCTCCAATATACATATATAAACACACATATATACACATATACACCCCCACATACGCACGCATATAACCACACAAATATAAACACACACATATATATAAATATATAAATATATATTGAATGTACGTATATATTTTCGCTCCATCTTATTTTGTTTATCTTGGCAACTTCCACGCCGAATGCCTCAAAACGGCGAGTTATTTCCTCTATTGGATCAACTCGGCTATTTATTAGCAAACGCGATAAATAAGCGGTGCGATTAATGTTTTTTTGTCCCGTATGAAGCAGATCCGCAGATGCGGAGCAAAGGTTGCGTGAAAAAAATAAGGGATTCTCTCGGTTCCATTCATTTTTGTATGTAGGGTAGCTCGATGGACGGACGCTCAAGTCGTTCCTCATGTTTTATTGAACAAACGCTGGAATAATATATCGATAAGTGTTGCCAAGATATATTATATACAGATATAAAAATATATAGGGAGATTAGAAAGTCATGAAAGTGTAATGTATGAAGTATTGAACGTGGATAAAGAGGAAAAAATTGAGGAAAAGATATATGTAGTTAATCCAGAGTCAAAGTTTTTATGTTTTTTTACTGGTGCTCTGTAGGTTTTCCGAAATTTAACTTCATCGTTATCTTTACTATATAAATATACTAAATACTATAATATCAGTATATTCTGAATTTTATTAAATTCTGAACGATAATTCTAAAATCGAAAGTATACTACATCTTGAGTCACATTATTACTTTAATAGAGCCTTGATGAAGATTTTACATTGAGAATTGAAAGCATTTATAGACAATCATTTGAATCAAATTTAGGTCCAGTTATTGGGTGGTATTTTGAACAATGTACTGGATCATAGTTTATAATTTAGGGGCGCTTTTTTCCGGACGTTAAAAATGGAATGTATTGCTTAAATCTGCCAAACGACAAAAAATTTTTCAAATTTTTAAGGATAAAATTTTCGATCTGTTTTTGAGAAACATCAAAAAAAAATTTGTGTCAAATTTGAAAAAGATTTCCACTAAACGGTTTTAAAATTATCAAATTTTGAAATGTTTAAAATTTTAACATTTGTTTCTTATGAAAAATTCATATACTATCAATATTTAAAATCAATATTTTATCATTGTTTTAATAATAATAAGTTTAAAATTTAAGAAAAGTTTCACTAATTTTATTTTTATTTTTAATTGTTCAAATAATACAAAATGTCAAAATTGTTTAAAAAGCGTGCTTAGACTGTTCATTGATGTTACAGCTAAAAAGAAAAAAATTGACACATTTATGACAAAAATATAAGGTTCAAATGTCTCCAGTTTATTATGAAAAACTCATATTTATCAGAAATTGTACGTCCATCTCATTCAAAACAGAAAAAGTATAATTAACACGTATACTTTACACAAAATTTTCATTATTTATCTTTAATTTTACGTATACAATTTGTATTAAAATAATATTTATCAAAATCTGTTGAGGGTTGTCTAGTGGTCTGGTAACTCTATATTTATTTGTCGAATTACAACATCGCGATGAGACGCGTGATAAAAAGTATTTTAAGTGAATGAAATGCGATCGGACATTTTTCGCATTCGGATGGAAATTAGCCTCGAAGCGGCGATACGTTACGTTTCTGTATTGGCATACCCGAGGTGCGGTTCTCGGGAGAACAGGATGCGAGGCTGATGATATTTCAGTGTTAATTACTGGCCGATATCAGCCGGCCGAAAACCTGCACCGGGCGATATTCCGCGTTGCTGATTCTTCCCTAGAACCTCGGCTTCATTATAAACCCGGCCGCAGAAGTCAACGACACGCTCTCTCCGTCGTTTTTTTCCCTCCTCGCTCGTCCTCTTCTCTCCCCCGGCGCGTTTTTACCTGTGGCGAAAGAGCGTTTCTTACTTCGACGAGCGTGTCCCGAAGGAAAAACCGGACGAGGCGGAGATTGGCATGACAGGACAATTCACTCGGCCATCGTCGTCGTCGCGCTCGCAGAAAACAAAGATGAGTCGAGGCGAATAAATAAAAAATCGGTAGTGCCTCCATCGACGACGTTTTCTCACTCGAGGATCTCCGCAAGTTTCGTTAACGAGGAGTTTGTTGATTTCGTCTCGTGTTTCGGGCACCCGGTAATTTGTACGTATTAATTTGTCGGCGGGATACGCCGGGGCTTGATTCCGAAGCGAGAGAATTCGAGAGAGAACGAGTGACAGTCGCGCGAGGACGGAAAAGCTTCTCCGCGTGCGTTCGTGAACTCGACGAATGAGAGCAAGCGCGGGCGTCAGCGAGCCTCTGATGAAGGCTATGGGCCAGGCCATCCCCCAATTTCCATTTTAATTGAACTCAACGCAACATCATACTTAATGCCAGAAACTCGCGCGCGCCACGGAGCCCCAATTAAATGGCGACGCTATTTCGCTTTGACTTGTTTGCACCTTCCGATAAATATATATATATATATATAAATTTATATACAGTTTACTATGCATGTTTTCGTTGGCGAGACTTCCAACACCTGGGAAATTTTCGGAACAGACTTTTTGGATGCCCGTCATTAAAAAAAAATTCAAATTTATATCAAGATCGTTAGCATTTAATTTCTTATTGAGCGATAATGCGTTGTTACTTTATTCGAGGCTCGAGAAAATTTGATACAATTATTTCTGGATGCAGGGATGATTCGGTTTATGCATATAAGGCATGCGACGATACTTGATACATAATATTCTTTTAAATATTTGAATTATTTTTTTCCGAATAAAATCGTAGGGATTATTTTTTTCGTACAAAGAGGTATATATTTCATGACTTTAAACTATTGGAATAAGCACGCTTAATCCTGAAGATAGGGTTATTTTTGCTGTCCAACTATCTATATTAGAACATTCTACGTATTCAAATGTTCGAGCGTTTGTTTGCTATAATAGACATATTGTTTTAAATTAAGACATAATATGAATTTTGGATCACTAAATTATCAAGCAGTAATTTAGGTGTGAATCTGAAGCAGATTCTTTTGTTTAAATATTTTTTAAATATAAAAATAAAGTGAGAAAACTCTTTGATGTTCAACTATTATGTTTATACACCTTGTTTCTATATTGTTTTAATGCTCATCATTAAAATAATTCTACCAGTTCTTTAGAGTCAAGTTAATGATTTTTGGTTCAAGATAAAAGCAGATTTTACACAATTTATTATTTTTTTAAATCATACTTTTGATTTTATAATCATTGTACGGAGTTCGTAAGTCAAATTTAGAAACCGTTAATGTCTTGTATTTGGTTTAGTCTACCAAATTTTTATGAATATGAATTTTCTCGAGGCTCGAATAAAGTTGCAGGGCATTATCGTTCGAGTTATTAAATAATAATAATCATTATATCACTTCAAAAAAAATGTATGGTGTCAATTTGTTAAGTTGGTTATTAAGTAATATTACAGTCTCTATAAAAACTGCTTGTACAAGAATTTATAAAACACTTCATCCTATAAGAATATTTCATTAAAAAAATCAACTTCAATAAAATTTTGAAAATGCTTTAATCAAGTATTCATCAACAAAAAATAAAATGTTCATCAATTACAGTTGGATTTATACCTTATAACAAAACTTCCTTAACCTTCAAAAAAAAGTGCACATACATTTTTTTTGAAATGATATAATGATTATTATTATTTAATAACTCGAACGATAAAGCCCTGCAACTTTATTCGAGCCTCGAGAAAATTAGATACAACATTATTTTATTTTAAAGCTGACGAGTTTCGATGACACCGTTTATGCATAAATTTCTGTTTGCGCGACTTCCAACACTCGCGAAAATTTGGGAAGATACTTCTCGAATGCTCTTCATTAGCCTTGAAAAAATGAAATGAAAAAAAAAAAACAAATATAAATATTTTTTTCGAAATTGTATATCGAGATCCTTATCATTTAATTACTCGGACGCGATAACGCGTTGCAACTTTATATTCGAGGCTCTCGAGAAAATTTGATACAATTATTTCATTTTGGGGATGACGATGAGGTTCTGAATAATCCAGATATTCGTTATTTATCGGAGTCGGGCACTTCTGGGTATCGTTTTACGGTATAAAGCGCGGTTAAAGTGTCCCGTGATAATCAAGAATTCATGGAATTCCGAGCGAGCAAGACGATTAGCGCGCATGCAGGCTCGGCAGCGCGCGTTGCCTCTCGGCTCTCTAATTAGCACGGGATCCCCGTACTTAGCGACGCGATTTGCGTGAAATTCCACGATAACGTTGCCCGATAAACATCTCGGATGTATCTGTTTCGCGTTCGGATGAAAGAACCCGCCGCCCACCGCACGGTTTTTCCCCATGAAAAAAAAAACACGGAAAAAACATTAGCGAGGCCTAGTGCGTTAATGAAACGCAAAAACGAGATCATCCGGAGAAAATTTCACGCTACTTGCGAAAACTAATGTCCCCGGGACCATAAAAAATGTACCCACCTAAGGAGAGCCGTATAATAAAAGAGGTATTAACGTAGTTCTCCAGCAAAGGTTTTTGTTTTTTTGTGGGAACACCATACAGGAGCACTAAAAAATAATAATAATGATTAATTTTATTATAAAAAGTATGGTTATTGTACATGGATGTGTTTATTTAATTATTTATGCTATATTTTAATAAATTCACGCTGTGGGCAACGCGTTGCCAAATATTCGACGAAACGATAGAGATTTGTGATTTGTATAGCTTAAATTTCCATTTATTCTATTTTATCTTATTACAATGCTAGTTAAGGTTAAGGTATTAGTGACAATGCTAGTCAAAATAATTATGACGTGAAAAAAATCCATGAAATGTGTCAGAATGTTTAAAAAATACTACGTTTAAGTAAAAATTATGAATTTAAATTATGTTTTTGTATATATATTACCTACAGCTTATTACAAACAATATATTATACTAGAATGTGAGTTGATGCACAAAAATTTGTCTGGTAACCGACCCTAAATTTTTGAGATATTATTTCTTATACCTCAAATAATATCCTTTAAAAATTTCATAAAAATCTCTCGTTTTATAATTCACTGACGAGCCACCTTAAGGTATACTACAACCGAGGCAGTCAATTTCTTGAGACAGAATTTATTAAAAAATTGCACAGATGATCTTCTTTAGCGTTGCGTTAAAGTGGTGTTCCGACGAAATATCCGATGAAAAATTATTTTAAACTGTATACAAAGTTTAAAAAGGCTCTACCATATAGTTATTCAGATATTAATTTTTAACAATTGCTAGTTTTAACATGGGCTCTTATGGAAGAATCGAAAAAGGAACGATTTTCAATGTATAATGTCTCGATTTCAAGATAGTGAAGCTTTATAAAATTTGACACACGTTTTCATACGATATTAAAGAAGATATATGTGCAAATTTTTAAGAAAATCTGTCTCAACACGGTTTAGCGGTTGTACTACCTTAAAGAGTCCCTACTTTTTATTAATTGCATTTTTTAAATGACGAACAAAATAAGAAGTTTTTCATTTAAATTAACAGTCTTTAACAACACAAAAACTCAAATAATTGCACACAATTATATCATTATGGAGTATGTTTGTGTGTTAAAAGCACATTTTAAATTAAATTTTCTCGAAAATGACATTGACGACCACCATCGATTTTTTTTCTAATAAATTAGGCATTATACGATTAACCGATATACACCCAATATAAAAATATTTGTCAGACTTTCATATGGAGAACTACCTTAAAATAAATAACAGGATCGTGAAAATGTTTTTTTACTCGTATCGGCACAGTTGGCAGGCGCGAAGCCATTAATCGCCGCTATTCTGAATATAAATGGCATTGGGAGGCGAAAAAAATGGGGGGGAGGGAGGGGGGGGGGATAAAAAATGAAGGAAAAAATCGGTTTGTTTGTCGAGTTTTCTTCTCGGCGTGTCACACTTCATCGGCGAGTCGGCGTGCAGCGTACATAGATCACTTCTATTGACGGGGCTCAAGAGTATAAACAAAAGTTGGCGGCGTACTTCTAGTGGAAAGGACGACATATAGATGAGGAGAAAAGGAGAGACGATCGAGGGGAAGCTGCCGGTGGAGCCGATGATGTTTTTTGCGCGCGCGTGTGTGTGTTTTTTTTTATTCCGGAATCTGCCGACGACGACGACGACGATGAGAGAGCTTAGCTCGCTCGTATGAATAAGGAAGCAGGGAGCGGCGACGACGACGACGACGACGACGATGGCGATGGCGATGGTGGCGCGCGGGATCTTCGACGACGTTGACTCTCTCGCAGAAATGCCGAGGCCGCCCCGCGCGCGGATCGACTTGATTTATTGACAGGAAAATCTAGTCGCGACTCGCTTACCTCTCCCTCTCCTCGTCGTTTCCTCTCTTATTCGACGGTTCGCTCGTCCTCGCGGCTCCGCGTCGCTGGCGAGCTCTCGGGATGCGCTTGTTTATCAGCTCGTACGAGACGAAACTCCCGGGCGAGAGAACGAAAGTAAAATGGGACAGAGACGCGCAATCACGGCCAACATTTGGAGCGGACACGTTCTTTTTTTTTATTATACTCGGATAACATTTTATTTACGAAAAATATACCATATGTTTTGTTGTCTTGGATTATGGTTGGGGAATTCTGGGAATTCTTCATTAAAAGTGTATAATTTTGAATATCGCGGACACACGTTTAATATATTCGAAATGATTAAAGATGCCACACCAAATTTCAGGCCTTTAAAAAATTTTTTAGAGGTGACAATTTTCAATTTTTTATTTGGAATTTTTTTTTCACTTAGAACTTTGTAGCTCGATAACGAAGTAACTTACTTATATGCGCTTACATATATTTTTGTAGAAAATATGACGCACTACAAAAAAGGTCTCTTGTAATTTTTCGATAAATTGACTCTTTCAGAAGTTATTCAAAATTAAAGTTGAAGTTGTTTAAAAATTCATCTTTACAGGTATAACCCCTGTCAAATATTATGGGTTTTTTTGTAAAATAATTTCAACTGGTACAAAATCATGTCATTCAATTATTTTATAACTTGAACAAATTTTTTTTAACTAAAAAAGGCTCTATAGCAATATTATCACTTACGATACATTAATTTTTTTAAGTAAACGAATATCGAGGTGAGTTATTTTTTAATATAATAAATAAATACAAAATTACTAGTACATTTTTTCGCTGTATTAATTAGTTCAAATATTTACATTACACTAATTTTATACAGATTTACATGTGAAAAAGTGAATTTTTACACAACTTCAACTTTAGGAGTTAATTTATCGAAAAATTACAAGGCTCTTTTTTGTAAATCGTCAAATTTACTACAAAAATGTGCCAGGGTATATATATGTGAATTACTCCATCATTGAATTAAAAAATTTCGAATGAAAAAAAAATTCCAATGTTATTTAAATGGGAAATAAAATATTGAAAATCACCCCCTATAAAGAAATTTTTTAAGGGCTGAAATTCGATGTGTATCAATATTATAAAAATAATAAACACTGATAAATGTTTTTTACGTAGAATTATAAATATCAAAATCTATATATTTACTTTTTCAAGGTACACATTTTTCTGAGATTTGGAACGTAATAATTTTGAGTGTAATACCTGTGAGACCAACATTATAAAAATAATTAGAATTACCATATTTTGTACGCAAAATCATACCAAAATCAAGACATAAAAAAGAAAATCTATACACTTTATCTGAATAAGTCTGTAACAGGGATATTATTAAATTCAAAAAATGTACTTTGAAACGGAAATAGGTCGATCCCGATAAGATTTTAGTTGCCGAGCCCAATGGAAAACTTTGTATGGAAATAAAATGCAAAAACCAAAGGACAGTCTTCGATCCAGACTTCGATCCTGACCTTATCTGCATATTGGTAATAAAATAAGCGATATAACTATATGATTATTTTCCAAGTTAAATATATTTTTTATACTCACTTGCACCAATATCTCATTTAATGAATTCGCATCTAGTACGATATTTGTCTACGAAAAATAAATTTTAATTGATTCCACTTGAATTTGGCTGAACGATCGAAGCGGTACCTCGAGGCACGCTTATTCTCGTTTACGAACGGCGAGAATAAGCGGCGTATATAAAATCTGATACCGCACGAGATTATTGCTCTCGGCATCGCGGACGTTCTCGGGCGGGATGAAACGGATATCCGCCAGGAAATCGAGAGAAGGTTTTTCGGAGCAGGGCGCGCGTGGCGAGCTGCTTTATCGCCTCGAGAGGCGAGCCGAGTGCTCCGGCGCGATTCGGATTCGAAAAATCCATTAGCCCGTAGCATGCCGCGGTCAAAGAGGCCGGGGGTGATCTTCCCGGGGTGGCTGTTCGAGAACGAGAAAAAGAAAGAGAGCAGAGCCATCGATTGGTGCAAAATACCGCGCGTCCTGGAGCTGCCGCGTATATATACTTCCAGGGGGCGGCGAGAGGGCGCGGGAGGGGAAAAATGTGTACAATATATATATATATAAGTATAAGAGATGAGAAAGAGAGAGAGCAGGTAATCGTCGCTAAGGTTCAACACAACGAGAACGGAGAAATAGAGCGAGAGAGCAAAGTATAGAACGCGCGAACGTGATTCCGCTAATGGCCGGCTTAACCGGATTATGAGGAATTAAATTAAGGGAATTTTGTTTGTTTGTTTCGCAAACTGTTCCGAGACCGTTTTTGCAAAAGTGTGAGTGTGTGCCGGATCGTCGACCGTTTCGAACACGGACGGAAGAAACGTAACCGTGTCAACTTAATGAGCTGAAAATCACGGCCTCGGCGGATAAGGGACCGGTTCGATCTCTGAAATAAAGATGACACTGTGCGCCATGCTTTTCTTTCCATTTTTGGAATAATTGTGGACGGAGGGGCGAGCACTCGTTCTGATTAGACGTAATAAAAAATTAACGTATATAGAAGCTGCAATTATTCGTTTGCTTTGGAAGTGTCCGAAGAAAAATATTTTAAAAAGCATAAAAAACATAAAAAGTTATTTCTAATAAGATCTTTCATCATATGATTTCTTTCAGTATGCAAATTTTTATATAGTGATTCAATAACGATTTCGGCAACTATAAAAATATAAATTTTTATAAAAATTCACTAATTTTTATTACGGTAAATATTCATTATAAATGAGTACTAAAACATTTCACCATAATGTTTAAGTACAAAAGATGTACCAACTTTTAGTAGAAAAAAAAGATGTATTTTTCCCCCTCTCTTATTTTATTGGCATCATATTTTTTCTTCAGTTCAAAAAAGTTAATGAGATCTCATAAAAATCCATTGTTTCTAGATTATACTTGAACTGTTCTTCCTTTTTCTGTTCTCCGGAACTTGAAAACGTATCAAATTAGACTCTGTACTAATTAATCATATACGAATATACTCAAACTTATTTTAAATGCACATATAGAAACACTTTCTGATGTTTTAATATATTTCGAAAATTTCCAGTCTACTATAATGACAAAAACATTATAGTTATTTCCCATATGAAATTCTCTCGTTATTGCAGATAACGAGTGTGTAGAGCGAAAGATCTCGAAAGACGTGCATCGGGGCGCGTTTGTTCGAGGAGGTGTGGGGGGTGGGGGGTGGGGGAAATAACGCGAAATCGGGCTCGTTTTGTCGTGAAACAGGACACTATTAATACGGTATATTTATCGTTTTGGAGGCTGCTTTCCGCGGTGAAGTCTCCATTAGAATGTGTGTAATCGAGTGGAAGGCCGCGCAGTCCGCGGTTGGAAATAGTTTACTAGAATCGCCATCACCAATCGACATTCCAACGGTAGCCGGGCTCTCTCGTTGGCAATCATCCCCCCGCGCCCGTGTGTGTTTCGAGTCGTGGATGCATGTACGCCCGTAAATCGAGGGAACGCCGCGAAGCTTATCGGAGAACCCGGCGACGAGAGGCAAAAGGGAGTGGGAGTCTCGGCGCACCGAGCAGGATTCTCTCTCGCAGGATATTCTCGAGATAAAGAGCGAGAGAGAGAGAGAGAATCGAGGATTCGTTATTGGTGCGAGCGAGAGAAAGAGAGAGTCGAGGATTCACTGCATCGTGTGGAGTGTATCGTCGTCCTGGTTGGCGGAGTCTTGCTGCCGCAGGATCACAAGACAACGCCGCGGGCTACCGGTGTTGTTCGAATCCGGGGCCGCTACCTTCGATTCCCCTTATTTCGCGTCGCTCCGCTTCGTTTCTCTCTCTTTCTCTCTCTCTCTCACTCGCATCTCTTTCCGTTCTCGTCCTTCGCCCGATCGCTTCTTTCCCCCTTCAACTTCTCTAATAAACTGACTCCGATATAATCCAATTTCTATGAAATTCTGCCCCGTCATGTTTCAGTTTGGAACGATTAATAGCCGAACGTCCCCTCGGATCGACGAGATAAGCTCCGGTCGGGAAAAGCTTGGAGGAAACGTCAAGTGTGATTTTTAAAAAGCTCTCGAGACCTTCTGGATTTACTTGGGATTAAAAAAAAATTTTTTTGGTCTTTTTCTATAAACCTGCTCTTTTTTTATTTTTTTTTTAAATCGCGACTTAATCATATCTTTTTTCCTCTCGTGAAATAGGATGGTGGAGATTTAAGTGTGACAGTTATAAATTCATTAAAAACACAACTTTTTATACCTCATTATGAACTTTTGTCTTACGAGACATGGATGAACTTCAACTAATCATGAACCATCGGTAAAATGGTTATTGACGTAGTGACGCGTCCATGAACGTGATATAAGTTCATCAATTATATAGCTACGCTTACCTTAAGTAAAATGGGTATTTTATGATTAATAAAATTAATAGAATAAAAATAGTGCATGTGTGTATATAAATAGAATAAAAAATTGAGATTAACCTATTTGAACGTTTTTACAATAAGTATCGATCCACATTCATGAATAATTTATATCGAGTATTCATGAATCTTAAGTGACTTAAAGTGTCGTTAATAAACTATTAACTAAATAAAAGAAACATCTCGTCTTTATAACAGATAGATGATTCTGGATGATTAAAGCAGTTTAATCAGTTCTTTTACGTCAATTGAGTGATTAAATTAAATATACAGATTTTGTTATTCTGTATTTGTTATATTCTGTATTTTTGTTATTCTGCATTCTGTTATTGCATATACAAATTCTGATAAGGAAATGTGTATACTATATTAATCTCGTAATTACTTCAAATGCGTGAAAAACTGTTAGTTTCTAAAATAATGAGATAAGGGAATTAAAACATTAGATCCTCAACATATTGAGCGAGTATTATTCTTAAGAAGACTTAAGAGCGAGTTTTGATGTTATTGGCCAAACAATAAGAGACGGTATATTGTATAAAATTACATGGTGAAGTAAAAAATGTAGATTCTCTTCACGTAGTTGTATAATTTCACTTTTAATTGTTGTTATAGTCGAGAAAGTACGTTTAGTGATCATTGATAAACTTTTTCAGACAACAGTCTCCAAAAAACGTCTTGTTTAACCCACAAAAGAATCTCGATTTTAAGAATGTTCCATAAAAAAAACAAAACATCAAATTTCGACAAAATTCCAAAAATAGATTAATCAAATACTGCACAAAACAATTTTTCAACGATATACTAAAGTTAAGCTTGCCTCGATGATCGAGCTTAAATAATTTTACTACCCGAAACCCCAAATGGTGTATTTTCTCGATCTTAGGACATTCAATGCCCACTTTTTTAGACAAGAATTCGTTTTTTTTCTCCTCATCCGAGTCAGTTTCCTCTCGCGTTCCTTTTTCCGATCGAAAGGGTTTTGAAAGTCCTAGCCCTATATATAACGGCGAGAGAGAAAGAGAGAGAGAGAGGGCACTCGGGTGCCGTGTGGGCATTGAGATGCAGAGAGCGTGGTGCTACCGTGCGATGGTCCCGATACCGCCTAATGGACCGTCCCGCCCTCTTTTCCCTTTGCCAGAGCATCTTCGCCTCTGCTCTTCTCTTCGATCCTGCCTCCTTCTTATCCCTGTACGCGTTCACATATGTATATCCACCTCCACCTCTCATGCCACCTTCTCGACTTTCTCGCTTCTTCTCTCTCTCTCTCTCTCTCTCTCTCTCTTTTACTCTTTCGCACGTAATCTCTTCGTGTGGCACATATATATATCCTGGAAGCGAGCAACACCGCCCGCAACCCAATCTCTCTCTTTCGCTCTCCCCCCAGAACTCAGCTGTGTTGCTCATCGTCTCGAGTCCGACTATCTCTGGACCTGCTCTCGAAACGAGAGAGGTGAGATCGAACGATCGAACGCAGCCTCCTGCGATATATACCTCGCGATGATAAACATCGGCCATTATGAAGCACGAAATAAATATAATATTATGCCGCAATTCAGCCGTCATTGGCACGCAATCTTCCTTCAGATACGTTTACGCATTAAATAATGCCCGACGAAAACCGATTCTTGTTTCTCTCTTCCTTCCTCTACTTTTTTTTTCTTTCGTCGTTTTCTTTTTAGTCATTCTTCGATTATGATGACACTTTGACGTGGAGTATAATGCTTGATGCTTTTGATTTCTTTATGATTTTTATCGGTGCTGAATTATTTTGAGCATATGCCTGTAAAAAAATGCCCCCGAGTTTTACAAAATGATCATTCGTTGGGACGATAATTGGTAACCAACGAATGGCCAAGGTTCGGCTGATTGTATTCGCCAACGGATACTTGTTCCTTGGAATTTTATATTCACCCTAGTTATGGTCGGATGACACTCGACTTGGTTTCGCAGATATAGTAACTTGACCATATATATGGACATTTAATGTAGGAGTTGAGCAAAATCATTCGAGACAGAATTTCTTAAAAATTTACACAAATCTTCTTATTTGAGGTCATATCGAAATGTATACCAAATTTTATGAAGCTTCATCATTTAGTAATCGAGATATTAATTGTTGAAAGTCGTCACATTTTTTTATCTCTCATAAAAGCCTATGTTAAAAGTGACAATATTTTAAAATAAATATCTCGATAACCACATGGTAAAGCCTCTTTAAATTTGGCACAAATGTTAATATGAAGTCAAAGAAGGTCAGCATAAATTTTGAAAAAATTCTGTCTGAACAAAATTTAAGTGATGATTTTACATTTAGTTAACAAGTAAAGCCAAACTTTTGAATAGATCGTCATACCTTAAAGAGTGTGGTGACGATTTTCAAAATGTAGAAGAATTTTATTACATTCAGTGATAATGATTTTTAGCATCAATTTATGAAAAAAAAAATAATTTTTTTTACATTTTTAAAATGTATATTGGATTCGAGTTATCAAGCAATGAAGTTTTATACTCATGTATATAGACAAATTCTTAAACAAGTATGTATAGACATTTATCTGTAATTGATCAAAAGGGCAAATTCAAGCACTTTAAATTATTAGAGTTTACATAATTATACAAAACGATGAATCGTATAGTAAATAAAACGCCATTCAATAGAAAAAAAATTGATTTTGTTAATAAAAATAATACATATTAGATTTTACGAAGTCGACAAAAAATTTAGTTCAATCTTACTAGACACAACCTCTCCTTGCTATGGGAATTCTCATTTTGTTTTTTTTTAATTGCTCTTCGCGTCAATAGCAACTTGGCGAGTTAACGGAAATTTTTGCATGTTATAATAATAAAAGTTTTTAAGAAAAATCACAAGTATGCTGTCCCAAATAATATTTCATTAATTTTTCCTTAACAATTACACAATCTGTAAATGTACTTGCCTGGTCTTTTACAGTACGAGTATTATTTTTGCTTCTCATTTATGAAAATATAAAAATACTTATTATATACCCCATTCATCAGCAATATATCTTTTCTAATAATTTAAAGTAAAGGTAATAAGAATCTAAAGAATCTAAGAGTAAAAAGAATTTATTGAACAGTAACTAAAAATATATTATTGAAAAATAATATCCATATAATTAATAATAAGTTTAATACTACACTTTATATAAAAAAGTATATGATTTATCACACACATCAGCAAAAAATAATTATGCTTTTACGCTATTTTTAAAATTTCTTTAATTATATAATATATATAAAATAATGTCTATCTACTGAAGCTTGTTCATTTATTCGTCAGGTCATTGTATACATATATAGTGCATATGGGTATATATATAAACAGGATACACAGTTCTCTGTGCTGGTGAATATTTGTGGAAAGATAGTGAATTTATCGGTGTTTCGGCGATGGAAGGAGAAAAGAGGTTGGGAGAAGCGGAGAGATAGATAGCGCACGTTGGGCGGAACTTTTGGCCAAAAGAATCGCCGCGATTTTTACTCTCGCGTGTTTCCATACGGATGTATAAACGCTCCTGTATTTTTTTTTTCGTTCCGCTTTCTCTCTCTCTCTCTCTCTCTCTCTCTCTCTCTCTCTCCCGGTCAGTGAGGTTTGGCAAAGGGTGCACGGTAGCTGAGCGCACGGCCATAACCGAGTCGCGGCATCATTTATATTTACGAGACAACGGGGGCGCGGTGGAATCGAGAAGCGGCGCATTGTTACAGTACCGAAGGGCACACACAGAGTCTCTCGGAGGCTCTCCTTCTCTCGCTCTGCCGTCTCTTTCGCGGTTTCTCCTTGTAGAACGCCGGTCCTTTTCCTCCTTTTCTCATCCCCGTTCCTCCTATCTCGACTGCGGACTCTCCGCGTTTTACCTGCCGCGAATCGAAAACTCTTATGCTCCCTTTTTTCCCTTTTTTCTCTCTCTCTTCCTCTCATCTCGCTCTCCAGCGTCCCGTCTCCGGCATCGAAATCCTTTCTCTCGAGTTCCCGCGCGCTTCCATACCATACACATGCACCGACGACGCAGCCGCTCCTCCCGTACTCTTCCCGAGTGAAAAAGGAGCCAATAAAAACGTCATAAACCGCGCAAGACGGTAAATTTTCGTATCGTCACTCGCGTTCGTATTTTCAATGCCCGCACTTATCCTGCCCCGCGTCATCCATTAAAAACGAGGACAAATTATTAATTTTTGTCCAATAATGGCTTTTTAAAAACTAGTTCTTTCCACGTTCAAACTCATGGAGTTTTCATATATAAATCTCATCAATGTTTACTTGATTGTAAAACCGAGTCTATGTAGGGAAAAAATATTTTAACTTACGTGGTTTTCTTTGTTTTTTTTTTAATAAAAAAGAAGATTCCATGAGTAAAAATCGGAAAAAATCACTAAAAAGCTTTTGTTTTAAATAAAAATGTATGCCTTGTGAATCATTTAATCAATTTTGAAATCTGAAGCGGCATTTCAATAGGGAAATATTTCTCTAGTTGAAAAAATATGGCTATATATTTCACCTGCTGTGAAAATACAATTATGTATTCCAGTCACCGAAAAAGACGAAATAAATCTGATATTTCAAAAATAGGAAAAATTTTAATAAATGGTTTTTTAATTTTGTTTTTTTTTTATTATAAATTATAGTACAAAAAGGTAAATAAGTTGAAAAAAATGTGATATATATAACAAGACTCATTCGATTGACTATCACGATCGATGCGAAATAGGCATCTCTTATTGACTCGGACTCTCGGTTATATATTATTTCGTTATAATATATGTTGAATATGATTTTTAATGGAAAATATTAAATTCGCTTATTTACACAAAAAAATAACGATATATAGTTGCCTCATCGTTATATATAAATGATCCAATTTTTTATCAGTTTTTCTTCGTTTGTCGCGGTATTTAAACTTGAGTTTAATAGGAACAATTTTTTCAAATTGATCTAAAAGATTCACCTGCTCAAAAAGTATAAAAATTATGAAAAAATTCCTCAGGATTTTCTTTCAACTAAAATAAGCTTTTTTGATGCAATTGAAAGAATTTTACAAAATGTCAAGAAGTATCATCGTCTAGAAGTCGACATACTTAGTGTCGAAAACCGTAAAATTTAGCATGTGCTCATATGGGAGCACCTCTTAAAAATCTCTTAAAATTTGTTACATATTTACGTGTCTAAGAACGTTCCTGATAATTTTTATACGATTCCTATAAGAAATACGTGTTAACGAGACAACCACCTTAACTCATGTCTGCACTGAGAGCAGATTTAGTTGAAAAATATTTAGTTGAAAATATTTTGTCGAAACAATACTTATTTATTTGAAATAATTAAACTTCAGTTAAATCAACCAAGGATTTAGTTCAATTTGCAAAATAATATCGTTGAAGGTATTGAAACAAATCGTTTTCAGTGTGGGGTATATAAATATGAAGTCCAGGCTATAACCATATATTGGGTATAGAAACCAGCAATCAATCTCTTACTGACTTATCACTACTCATCACAGACCTTCAAACTAACTAATCACATTCATTCTCAGTTGAAAATGACACTCATTAGCTCAGGAAAGTATAATTGATGGAAGTACGCGTGGGGTCCATGTACACCCCAGTAATGAGTTGTAGGGTTAAGGGCGTTTGACGTTTAGTTCCGAGATTTAGTGCACCTCGAATTTTTCGTCTGCAAATGTGACACGATAGCGGCGTTCAATGTCGCATTACTGCAGGCTTTTCGGAGTATAGAGGTTGGAACGGAATGAAATTTGAAAGAGAGGAAGGAAAATGTACGGCCTCGGATATCTCTGGCAATAATGGAGGGTGGCTCTACGGGGTTGGCTCGGAATGAAAGATTCGTGCAGGGTTGAGATTTACCGCGGCGCTTGGAGCGCTTCTCGCCAATCAGGTCCTCGCACCGCCGGGAGGATATTTCACAGTTATGGCCAGATAAACCTCGTCGGAACGCGCGAAAAAGGGTCCACCTCGGCCGTGTGTGCGTAGCACCGTTCTGGGAATAGAGCACGAGCAGTCATCAATGATGCAAACCGCGCGGCTGAACGCGAGCCGCATCGAACTCCCGTTTGTCTTCCTTAAGAAGCTTCTACCACGATCATCACATTCAAATGTTTCTTCATGTACATAAACTAAACGTAAAATCATCGGATCGCATTTTTAAAAGATTATTTCTTCAAATGTCGCGTTATAAAACTCTCTTCAAGGATATCTGTATCGAAAATGTCAATTAAAACAGAGCGAAATATATATTTTTCTGAGAAAACGGTTGGAGAAGTTAACATTCACAACATTTGCTTAAAAATACCCTTTACTGACATTTTAATGGAATTTCATCGTTAATAGGGAGGGTAGAGGGGTAATTCTGAATTGTACGTGATAAAGAATAGTTTCGATAGTAAAAATTAAAGTATATGTTTCAATTAAATGAATAAAAAGTAAAGTCTTCATAAAAAATAGTAAATTAAAATAATAAAATTGAATAAAAATAGTGAAAATCGTAAAAGAGCGATAAATAAAATTTAAATTGTATGTGGCAGAGTATAGTTTAGAAAGTAAAATTTAGGTTATTAAATATAAATTCAAAGTATATGAATTAAATATGAATAGTAAAAAATCGTAAAATATAATGATTTGTTCTGAATATAAACAAAAAACGGTGATACACTGTCAAATTTATATACGTTCGATTTATGGCTTTGATAAAAATTTACAAATTTGAAAAGGTGTCTCTGAATTTTTTCATTACAAAATTTTTAAGTTATACCAATTATCAAAAAATTGCTCAAAAAGTGTGCTTAAACTGTTAATCGATCTTACAGTTGTAATAAATAAGAAAAAATTGACAATTTTATTACAAAAATATAAAGTCTAAATTTCTCCAATTCATTATACAAAACTAACTTTTATCATCAGGGATTGCAATTTTATCCTTAATAAGTATATATGAGTTCCACACTCGTTCAAAAAAAGCGCAAATTCGTCCAAAAGGTCCACCTTCAACTATATATTTCAATATTTTTAATATACAATTTGATTATACATAATATATAGTTGTAAACCATAAATGCAAATAATTAATTTTGAAAAAATAGTCAAATTCATTCTCACATACAGAAAAAAAAGAAAAAAAAAACAATTTTCTGCACATTTTCCATATGAATTATTTTCTTGGTATTACGAAGGATGTCCGATGGGAGATCGAGGCAAGTCCTGCAGGGCGGGGAGATGGGTACGTACGAGAGTACCTGCTACGGGACTCGGTGCGCACACCTCGAGGGCCCCGAGGCTAGACCGGGCGAGGAAGCATCAGGAAAGGGGGCAAGAGAGACTGCCAGGAGAGAGAGGGGGAGGGAGGGAGGGAGGGGGAGCAGGGGGAGGGTTGGAGGGAACGAGAGGGAGGATTCTCGTCGGCGAAGGAGATGAGGATGCACATACACGTTTAGTCAGGGGAGCCGGGGGAGGCCGAGTGAGTGAGAAGAGGCGATTGGGCCGAGGAGAGGCGGTTGTAGATTGATTATCTCGCCCGAGGAAATAGCAGCGGTGGAGAGAGAGAGAGAGAGAGAGAGAGGCCCGTCGAGAGATAAAGAAAAAGAGGCTCACCGGGAGAAAGGAGAGAAAGGAGGAAAAAGAGAAAGAGAGAGAAAAGAGTGCGCGGCCGGTTTCGCATGGCAAAAGCCCGGGTGCGTGAGCGCGCGCAGAATCATTCGAGAAACCTCTCTCTTCTATCCTTTTTTTTCTCTTCCCTTCACCCTTCTCCCTCCCCCTTTTTCTCCCGTTGTTTTTCTTGCTCTCTCTCTCTCTCCTCTGTCTTTGTCCCGCGCTTTGCTGTTTTCTTCGGGCATTTTTTGCGCCCGACTCGTTCCGTATAGATGTATTGTCTCTCTTTTGCCCTGATTTATCCGCCCCTTGTATTCGCCTCTCCATATATATCGCCAAACAGGCCAGCCCTCGCGAAACGTCTTCGGACGTACCCTCTTATCCTGATTGTTCACGTGATACGCGCAATAATCTCGCCGCGACGTCCAGCCTTCCATTTTGTCCGATTACTCAATTACTTGCAAATTAAAATGCCGGACGTAAAAAAAAAAATTTGTCCTTTAATTATCAAACCTTTACTTTTTGTCATCCAGCAGAACAAATTATTTTTCTTATTACTTGAATTATACTGTTACGGCAGCTTTTTCATATTCGTCATATATTTTATATTCTCTCTTATTTTTCTTTGATTTCTCATAGCTGTTATTATTTTTTTTAATATTTATTTATTTGTAGTTACTTAGAGTAATTTATATTAGACGTTAAATTTTTTATTATTAAATTTATTTTTATATCATATAATTTAATCCGGAATTATTCATTGTAAATTTAAGATTTTTTTTCCTACTGCATATTGTACATATCTTTTTCTTAATTTTAATAAAATGTATCTTTATCTGTGTATTTCTTTTTTTTTTAATTAATAAAACTCAACTCGACTGAAATATAAGAGTATTTTGAACTCTATTTTTAAAAAATACTCACTTTGAATAATATTTTCTTAAATAATCTTTATGGTAAAGTTCTGTATACAAAAAGCGAACGTTTACGTACGAACTTAATCTTATTTCGTCCCCTTTTGTTATTTTTTCGGATACAGGAGATTTCGTTTTTTTTTTCGGTCGCCACGAGAACTCAAGTTGAGCCAGAACGGGTATAAAATTGTGACGAAAACGATGCAGGAAAAGCTTCACTTTCCGCTGATCCGCGCGAAATCCTCGTTGTGCTCGACGAGGGTTCGGAACAGTTCGTGAGGGAGGGTGGGTCTCGGAAAGCCTGGCAAAATGCGTCCGGCGACCGAGCCGAACGACGTTTTAAACCGCAACGATATCTCCTCGTTTCCAAATCGAAGCGATCCTGTATTTTTGCTTATACCACACGTGTATACCGAGAAAAAGAGAGAACGAGAGAGTCAAGAACTCTCCCACGGGATTTCTCCGCAAATCGAAGGGGCACTCGAATTTCGGCCCAAAACGAAGATTGGAAAGGGTTCGTTTTTCCCTTCTCCTTCTTCTTTGCAGCTTGTTACACCCCGCACATGGTATTTCAGACATGCCTCAAAGATTTTCTCTTCGTTAAACACACTCTAGCCTATATAGTCTTTATCATAATATTGATTATTTATTATTTATAAAGTATTTTCCTACAATCTGCATTTAAATTAAATTATTATTTACCAAGATTCTCATTAATTTAATGAAAGTCATTTTGAAGTCCGTTATTACTTTTGATTAAAAAACTTGTATTTAAAAAAGTGCGTTATTTATTAATTAAAAATATTGATTTATATAAAATTTTTATTAAAAAAAAGAATAAAATTAATTTTATAGTCTTTACGAACTCAAAGATGCATAAAAATACATTTGGTTCGGTGCAACCTTCAAAAAATGTTGAAAAAATGATTTAGGCAAAGTCGTCTGACCTTAAAACATTCTTCAGAACATGAAAAAAATAAAGAATACAAGTTCATGTTCAAAAACACTGTTTTAAAAATACTTCTACCCTCTAAGACTCGTGTAAATATTCTTTTCTATAAATAATAAATGTTTGAAGACACGGAAATAAATTTGTACGGATCGTCATCTCGGGATTCTTGAATATTTAAAAAAGACGATACTCATTCACGGAAAGTCGTTTGAAAAAAAAAAAGAAAAAAAACTGACACGAAAATACGTATCGATGGTGAATCGTTCTGGTGGGCGATACGAAAAATCACGTAGAAAAATATAAAATTCCATCAATCCGTTGCTATATGGGATATATAAATTTGGCAATACATTTTTTGCCCTCTCTTCCGTATCTTGGGCGAATCGTTGGGTACGGGCGAGTTATAAGGGGGTGAACGTGACGGAGCCGAGAAGGATGCGAAGCCGCTGCCTTATGTATTTGGGGTTTCAGGCCTTATTAATGATTGATCGGGGGATATCGACGTCTCCCCTCTAACGCGACTGATATATGGGGCTGGCCGTTGTGCCTCTCTGCACGTGACACAATAAAACAGTCAGGTCCGCTCGCGGCAGCATCCGAGAGCGAAAACTCTCTTTCTCTTTTATTTTCCCCGCGTTTCTTCCTCGCTCTCGCTTTCTCGCCCGATTCGCTTCTCTATTCTTTTTCATCTCTTCGCCAGCAAAATACAAGTCCCCGCGATTCTCTTATCGTTCCTCGATATACTTTTTATCGATTCAGACACGAAACCAGATACACGATCGCGAGCATCGAGACGAATTCAACGAATCACGATTCTTGCTCCTATCGCGCGAAACGAACCGAAGAAAAATCGTTATTCTACACTTTTATATTTTTACTTTTATTTTATAAGTCGCTACAATTCGTTGAGTTTTATTCTCATTCCTGAGGATAAGCCTCGTGGCGAACGTTCACAACGTGAGACCAAAATGAAGTTTATTAACTATGAACCAGTGATGAACACTCCAGTATAAAATCGTTGCACAAAAATTCACAAATAATTCATTAAATGTGTGTTCCTGTATTTTAAGGTCTTGAAGGAAATCTTTAGGAACAATTCAGATATCTTTTTTAATCTGACAATTATACTTGTAAAATGCATTCATTTTATTTGAGATATCTCATCAGTTATAATAAGATAAACATATAATTAACCATGAACCATTGACAAACAGTGTAAAACCGTTATTTAAAATTCACGAATTTTGATTCATCAAAAATGTTCCTGAATTTTAAGGTCTTGAAGGAAATCTTTAGGAACAATTCAGATATCTTTTTTAATCTGACAATTATATTTGTAAAATGCATTAATTTTATTTGAGATATCTCATCAGTTCTGATAAGATAAACATATAATTAACCATGAACCATTGACAAACAGTGTAAAATTGTTATTTAAAATCCATGAATTTTGATTTATCAAAAATGATCCTGAATTTTAAGGTCTTGAAGGAAATCTTTAGGAACAATTCAGAATTCAGATATCTATTTTAATCCGACAATTATATTTGTAAAATGCATTAATTTCATTTGAAATATCTCATCAGTTAGTCTAATGAGACCAATATGAACTTTATTAACGATTATGAATCATTGATAGACCCCTAGTTTGAAACCGTAATTCAAAATTTACGAATTATTCATCAAATATTCCTGAATTTTAAGATCTTGAAGGAAATCTTTAAGAAAAGTTCACATATTTTTTGATCCTACAACTTCTTGGATCCTAAAATTTTATATTCGCAGCATGTGATAATTTCATTTGACATGTCTCATATTCAATAATGTTGTTTGTAAAATATTCTTCGACCAACTTACTCTTTCGATCACAATTAACGATTTATTTCATTTTTATACTATATCGACATTTTTAATATTTTAAGCTTCATGCTCATTCGTTAAATGATTCATGAATCTTGAGATTAAAACATATTGAAATAAGCAGTTCACTCCTTTTTATTGTAAAATCATCCATAATAAGATATTTACACGATTAAAAGTACATTTTCTGAACTACAGTGAACCTTTCATTTGCATGAATTTTATTGCCAATGTGATACCCAATATTTATCAACGATTTCAAATTAATATTTTACTGTCTCTGAAATTCATCAGGAATTATTTTATGACTGGACACTTTTCAAAAGGTTTGAGTATTATTGAGTTGGCACAAAAATGATGAGACACTTGGTTTACGTTTTATATATTTTATTATTATTATTAATCATTTATGTAATTCCCCTATTAGTATCTAATACTTTAAATATGTAGAATGGTCTCCAACATATTCTAGAATATAGTCGAAAACAATGAATTAGAAAAAGGACAGTTTTCTAAGGTATCTCATGATTTTTGTGCCAACCCAATATTTTACCAAGCTTGATAATAAATTTTTGGAATTCTCGGAATGAGGATTTGTGCCACTGCCCTAATTTGTGTTATTATAGGAAAAGGTGAGGCGCACGTGTGCTCCGATAATAAATTGTACCGGAGGCATACGCGTATATGTATTTGACGTGAGACGAAAAAAAGTGAGTGAAAAAGAATAAAGGCGATGAGAAAGGAAGCGCGAGAAGGAGACGCAAGTCGGGGATCCCCAAGGGTGGCATTAATCCCACCCTCGAGTCGTCGTGCGAAACGTGCCGCCTAGAAAAGTCTCTCGCAACCAGTCAAAGCAATCATATTTTCCGCCCCGGAGGCACGATTCGCGTCAATGCGAATCAGACTTAGTGATCTAATGTGGATCTTCGATATCGCCTGATTTAGACAACGTGATATCGCGTCTCTCCTCTCTCTCTCTCCAGCTTCTTTTTTTTCCTTCCCATCCCCTCGCGCCTTCTCGCTTATTTTTTCCCGTCCTCCGATCCATATACATGAAGACAATATTCTCTCAATCTGTCGGTGTTTCATCTTTTTCTCCTCGAATCCATCCTATTTCGGTGACGCTGCTAGCACGTCGCATACAAACCAGCTGGGAGATCAATCGGAGCCTCCGCGCGCTTATGTGTATAGAGCCTTTTTTCCTCTCTTTGCATTGGATCCGATTTATTTATATCTAAATCGGCTTATCTCGATATGTTTCCACGGAAAAAAAGGGCCTAATTCCGTGAACATTGAAGATCTCGTCTCGAGGGTAAAATATCTCTGTAATCGTTGAGATTAAAACTCTGACGAAAGCAACGAATTCTTATTGGGGGCTGATCATCCCCGTGATGTATGGACCGGGCGGTTTTCGGCTCGGCGAGAGAGGGCCTAAAACAACAGGCCAAAAGAGACGATGATCACTTCCGCGGATGCGGAGCCCGGGAAACTCCCCTGCGAGTGATCCGGACGTTTCCTCATTTTTTTTTCTCCTTTCAGTCACGACGAGCTCTCGCTTTATTTTTTTTCTCCCTCCCTCCCTCCCTCCCTCTCTCTCTCTCTCTCTTATATTTCTCCTGGCGCTGGCTCATTCTCTCGCTGCTTTATTTCTGAAGAAAATTCGCAGCAGGCCTTTTTTCCGTTTCTCCCTCAACGCGGGCACTGTCTACAGACCTCCCCGAGCTCGCAAACCTACTCCGGTCCTACTCCCTTAGCCAGCGTATACGTTTTTTATTCCCATTCCCGTCACGTATATGGCGAGAAAAATTGCAGTTGAGCGCTTTACCCGGTTCGCGTTCTGCACGCCCGGATCTCCTCTCTCTCCCCCGTCGCTCTTCGCCAGGGCACGAAAATCCTCTCCGGGGGTGAGAGAGAGAGAGAGAGAGAGGGGGCGGACGGGGGGAGAGAGGGAAAGAAGAGCGGCGAGGCCTCCCTCGTTCGTTTTTCTTCACTTTTCTATACGTATCCAACGGTTTTTCCAGTTTCTCTCGCCATAATTCGGCGGACTTTCTCGTTCTATAAGTTTGCGGATTTTTTGGCGAATTCCAAGATTCGCCGGACACGATGCATCGACGATTTACTCCCCGCGGCTCTGCGGCCTCCGCTATATCGACAGGCACGTGCTGTACGCTCCTCTTGGCATCGAGCCACGAGAACGTCACGCGAGAACGATCCCGTGGAAATATAAAATCGACGAAATGGAAGAAAAAACCATCCGCTACCGTTAAACCGTTATTATTTAGTTCACAATTTACTAACTTCTTTTTTCTTCGTTGAGCTTTTTTTCTTGAATTATTGAATTACTTGGGTAACAGATGTCATTTTCGTGACCTGGAGGAAATTACTGCTCAGTTTAAAAAAAAACGAATGTAACAAAAATTTTTGCACAAAATAGAATATTGACAAATTTTAGCAATAAAAGTTGAAAAAAAATGAAGCAAATTGGAATAATATATTTGGTGATTAAAATTACACGATTTAAAAAATTAGGCGTATAAGAAATTGATCTAATCAAAATAATTATTATCATTTAGGAGTAAAAGGTTTTATATGTACAATAAATAATAAGCTTTAAAAAATATACGTTAAAAATAGAAAAAATCAATGTATAGTCACTTGGGATAAAAAATTATAAATATAAAAAACTTACGTAAGCAATGAATAATTAAACAAATCGTAGTGAATTTTTTAGAGTAAAAATTATACATCAAGAACCGTGGCAGCGACGATAAATTTTAATTATTTTTCATATTAAATGCTCTCCATGAATATAGTATTTTTTATTTCGAGCGATGTTTGATTTAAATAAGTAAAAACTTAATTTAACGTCTTGATGTATTATGCTTGGTTATCAGCAATCACTTTGATACTGAACTCTTTTATGAGACGAAAACGGTGTCGAAAAGCGCTTACCGAATACATATACAGTGATTTAAATCAAGTTTTTATTTTTTTTTAATAGCAGAGAGTATGCACTTATTAATACTAACAATTTTTATTATTCATAGAATCATATGTATTATAAATAAATTCAATTAACCCTTAAATTGAATGTTTAATTGTTACAGTATTTAAAGATATACAAAATGATACATCTCTGTCAGAATTAGAATAAACGTACACAATATAAACATTATTAAATAAGTAATTAAATATTTTTAACAATAATTTAAAAAATATTGTCTTAATAATTTAAACAATCAAATAATTGTTTAAAATATACTTTACAAATAAAATAAAGTTAAATAGTCAATATATGGAATGCATACAAAATATTTAGTCATGAGAAAAAACCGTGAAAAAATACTTTGAACACTAGAAAAACCATGTGATTGAATTTAAAAAAAAATTTATATTCGAAGTCCGTATATATTTTTGTTCGTAAATTCGCGCAATGAATTTCGGGGTGTGTGTTCGAACGGAGCATCGCGAGCACGCGCGTCTCGTGCCCAAGTGCGCGTGTTGCCCTCTTTCTGGACCGGCTCTCGCCGCGCGATATGATGTATAATTACGAAGAAGAATTGCTCGGGAATCATCAAACTGTTTTTTTGGGGGGGGGGGGGGGGGGGGGGGGAGGGAGAGAGAGAGAGAGAGAGAGAGAGAGAGAGAGAGAGAGAGAGAGAGAGAGAGAGAGAGAGAGAGCACGTGGCCTTTGCAGGCCTGGCGAAAAGATAATACTTCTCCTTATTGTAATTATGACACCATGTAGCACGTTCACTCGCGATGCGAACAATCGAGGGCCACTTGACCCCTTGACACACAGCTGCGGATTCTCGACTCGCCCGAGAGCTCGTTATGTCACTGCGACAAAATAATCAAGTTTCTCAAAGCACTCCTTATTTTTTCTAAGGTGCACTCGCGCCGGCAAGCGACTTCGTACATTCATTAACCACGCTCTCGTTTCGAAAATATGTCAATTTTCATTCATATCTTCATTAAATATACACAACACGCTCAACTTGTTCCACAATCAAAAAGTTTTATGAATTAATTAAGGGTGATCAGTCCGTAAAGTGAAAAATCGAAAGTTTAATAAAATTTTATTCTCCCATACGTTGTTTGGGAGTACAAATTTATTAAGAAAAAAGCAGTTGATGCAAATGAAAAACTATAATTTGAAATTTCAGGTCATCTGATGACAGGTATACTCTTTATGTGATTGCGCAAACAAAAGATGTAATTTTTTTGAAAAATTAGATAAAGTATCTTTAATGTCGTATGAAGATCAGTGCAAAAAATTTCACTTAACTTTTAGGAAGCTCGTTACTTCGATGTTTTTATTGTACACAATTGCAACTTAAGATATATGCTTTAAACATCAGTTAATTCCTAATCATCTCGAACCTTTTACATGACTTTTTGAAGATATTTTATTTAATCCTAGAACCCTACATAGGGGTTTCCTAAACTCGAGAAAATTGTTACGGTTTTGGAATTTCGAAAATTTTGCTTATTCGTTGCATTTTTCTTGGCACAAATCAAATATGAGATCTTTTTCTAGTAGTTAATTTTATTTTCCAGGATTTGAACGATCAAATGAAAAGTAGGGTATTTGTATCATACAGATAGTGAAGGATCCCAGGGTTATTTTCACAAATTTTCTATAATTTTTTATTTTGAACCCAACATCCTTAATTATCAAACTTTTCTCCAGTTTGACGCATGTATATATTTGACGTATTAATTGCTTGAAAATTATTGACAAAAAGTGGCAAAATGGCACTGTGTAGCAAATTGATTTTACCTCAATATTCGTGTCATTTGAAAGGTCAGAAATGGACTCGTAAGAAAAATGGAAAAGTAGCAACGACGGGAAAAACAACTTTGCTTTTAGGCAGCGAAAGAACGAACAACGTTTCGTTCGTGTGTTTATTCGTTTATTTTTGAAATATGTCACTCGATCTTTCACTTTGCGGTCGGTTGAGTGCAAAGCTTGATTGGATCGACTCCGGTACTAATCAACGGCCAGCGAAAATTAAACGCTCGTGCGGGGGAGATTTGATGAAAGCGAAAATCGAGGAGGATGAAACGAAGCGAGAGGAGAACAAACGAAAAATTAATAAAATTGACAAGCCGCGTTGGCTCGAGAACGCGTCCGCGATTCCGCTGACGGACACATGGCAACGGTAACATTAATAGTAATAACAATAACAACAACAAACGCCATAATATTTCGGGTAAACAAGTCGATCGGGCTTCTTTTTTCCTCTCGCGAGTTTCGCGCTCGCATCGGGCGAAAATATTCGGAGGATTTTTATTCCGGGCAATCAGTGCCCTGGCGCATCGTTAATTGTGAGCCGCACGTCGCGACGAAATTATTCAATCCCCGAATAGACAGCGGGAGAAAAAGTCGATATCCATTTTAATGAGAAACTGAAATTGTCAACTATAAAATGTTATCCATCGCGGCAGATGCATCGCTTTTCACAACGGATACATCGAGGATATGGTAATCGCTAATTTGCAACTTTTCAGATGAATTCTTCATCGCGTTTTCATTCCTGATGGCCATAATCAACGACTCGAATGTTGAGAAACAATTACCGATGACCAAAAAATAACTCGTGAAAATTGGTCCAATTTTATCAGGTTGACAAATGTCGTTGCCCAATGTATGAAGTAGCTCGTTAAAAAACGAGGTGTTTTTTTTTAATTTATTCGATGCAATGAAATTACGATTAAAATTGATATAATTTTTTTAGTATCGTTTTTAAGGTGGTTGGTCTGTGCTGATAGTCAAATCCAATAGTTTCTCCTGTTTTTATGACGTTTTTCTGACGTACACAATGATTTACGAGATTAAGTTTATTAAGAAAAGTTGTTGCAAATTTATTAAAGAACAACTTACCTTGAATTCAAGGTTATCCAAGGTCAGAAATACTAGATACACTTGGTGTATAATTTTTTAAGACAAATTTTTCTAAAAAAAAATTAAACAAAGTTTCTTCTATAGCTTGAGATATTTATTATTAAAAATTGTAGTTTTAACACGCACTCTTATGGAGAGTGTACAAAACAATGTAATATTGTTCATTAAATATCTCAAATTCCGTACGGTGAAACCTTCTGAAATTTGGTACACACGTGCATATGACTTTAAAGAAAAAGTTTATGCAGAATTTTAACAAAATCTATCGACGCTTATTTTACAGACCAGCCACCTTAATTCGATTTCCACTCGGTGAAAATTTATTTCTTTTATTTTCCAAGTAGGTAAACACGCAACCAGGATCCTTCTCCCACGCGATCGAGACGTTTCTTCCGTTTTGTTCCCCACGTGAAATATCTAAGGTGTATGCCTAAAGAAGGTTGCGTATGCCGAGTGTCACAAAGCGGAAATGTCTCTCTTTCTCTTTCTCTCGTATATTCTTGGTTGGATAACTTTTGTGTCGTTGGCGCGTACGATAGCATATGTGCGCGACGCTTCTTCCGAACGGCATTTTTTCCGAGTCCCACTTGGACGAAAGACGTCGCGCGTATATATCCAAATCCAAGGGGAAGACACGCGCATCCTGCACAAGTCCGTGACGATCTCTCGCTCTCTCTCTCTTTCTCTCTCGCTCTACCCTTTCCGTCCTTCGTTTTTTTTTCTATCCTTTTCACACCATTTTATTCACATCTGCCAATGAATAAAAACTAGACAACAAAAATGTTCTTCCGTTTTGTAGCATTTCCAAATTTATTTCTATTTTTTTTATCAAAAATAGCTGTTTGTAGTTTTTGGTGATATAATAATTTTTTTGGTAAGCTTGCTGCTAAGAAAGACAAAGTTTCAAGGCTACATCGTAAAATAGCACTTTGCATCATTGTTTTTCATAATACCTGACAAAAATGAGAAAAACTGTCAAGAGATGAAATAGAAATTTTTGTTAATCGATCAAAGATTTTGAGTAATTTTAATTTAGGCTCTATTGAGTGGCGATAATGTTAGCCTTTGTTTTTCTTTCTAACTAAATGTCAGTGTCAATATTTTATTTCGTTCAAATTTTAATATTTTAGCAATAATATAAATAAAAACAAGTGTAGTAAAAGTTTTACGCTCATTAAATCACTTGCATTACAAACTTTAGATTTATAATTATTATATAATTTTTGTAATTAATTTTAACGATTTTATCACTATATGGATCACTTTTGATAAGTGATCAATTCCTTGTTCTTATTTCACTTTTATTTTTATTACAAATGAAAATGTTTGAAAATAACTAATCTTTCCTTGAGTTTCAAAAATGCGATACGGTCCGTTTTCTATATTTAACGATTTTGTCATTGAAGATTACTTTAAGGAAGTTACCAATACAGATGAAGATCTTCGATCAAATGTTTGTTTCGTCAATCAATACACATATATCGACTAAATGCTCAAAATTTGCATAATTTTGGAATGTCGTTTTCGGTTTTCCCCATACGAAAAGAACGTATAAATAAACGCGGGATGGCCACAATTTTCATCAGTTTCGCCTTGTACGAGTTACAGACCGGTTTCATATAGCAATCATGAATCGTTCGTTGCTCGTTCTCGCCGTTCTCGCTGTTGTTCTTATCTCCGCAGGTAAATAGTTAAAAAATAAAAAAATAAAAATCAAATTCTCATGTTTCAAACTCACCGACTTTTTAAGTGTATTATTGCTACATTAAAGATTTTCAACAGAATTTTTCACCAAAAACATTGTGATAAGATTCATCATTATTTTTATATGATTGAAATATACCATTTGCGTGCTGAAATTTTTATTTTTCAGTATTGAAAATTTTCTACGTTATATTAAAAAAAAATTTTTTTGTTAAGAATCGTGTTCAATTTTCAGAGAGAAGTGATCTTCATCACTCGGATGAAAATACAAGCCACAGTTGTCACGCACGAAATCATGAGTATTATGATGCGTACAGTTCGCATTGTGAACCAACGTGTAAAAATCATGATCCCATGCGTCTTTGCACTCTAGTAAGTAATATCACATGCGATATAAATCGAATTCGAAATTGAAAAGTTTCGTGCCAATTTTTGAACTTTTTTTTCGTTTGTCACTTTTCAGAATGTACAGCCCGGTTGTCATTGTGAAGAAGGGTACGTGAGAAATGAAAAGACTAAAGAATGTATCAAATTAGAGAAATGTCCCGGACAATAAAACGATGTTAAAGCGACTACTAACTTGATAACGCAAAAAGTAATTATTTTGTAATAATCACTGAGTGTTTCAATAAAATATGAACCATAAACAAATTTTACTGCTGTTGAATGAACTTGTCAAAAAATTTGACATTTTGTCAGTCGCTGTATTTACATTCACATTTTGGATGATTTGAATAACCGTTAACTATATGCGGTAAAATGTTAATAAAATCAAAATTTCAGCATCTAATTCATAATATGATATTTGCGTACATCGTGAGTGGTTGACTTATTTTTTATTAGAAAGATGGAAAAAATTGAAAATACTGGGCTTTACAGAGTTTTCCCCAATTCTACAGTCAATTTAATATTAATTATTGAAAATTTTGAACCGTGTTCAAAACCTGTCGAAATTACTTCGTTTGGATATAATATAATATAATAGTCGCAGCTGTTCTTGGCTATAAATGTACTTGCCTTGAGTCCCTGCCTGGACTCTTGATAAAACAATTAATAAAATAGAACTTGCATCGCTAAAATATATAATAATTTAAGCTCGAAGTACAATTTTTGTTCTTTGAACATATTTAAAAAATACAAGTCTCGAGAAGAGTGTATATTCTCATACATCTTCAAGTATCAGTTCAAGTATTATTTATCGAATTCGTTGAAATAAATAATAGGCAAAGAAATTAAATGCTCTTTTGGAAAATACTGTTTCAAGTTCATCGTGAATAATTCCTCAAAAAATGAATAAAAAATGATAGGAAAAATAAAAATAACTAGACACGATATTACGCTGGAATATGATAAAAATGTATAGGTATATATAGGCGAAGGCGGAGATCTCGGAGAAGCGAGGATATTAAAATACGTTGACTGAGAGAACTTGCGGAGATAGGATCGCGGCATTCTTCGATTCTATCTTGCGTTTCCGCGAAGACACACCGTGACAATAATTGTTTCTTACGAGTAGCTTTTATACATCCCGTATGTATATAAATATGTTTATGGAGACGTGTATACGTAAATGTGTGTGTGCGTGTGAGTGTAGAATACTGTCGATACAGTCGCGAGAAACGATGCGATTTCGTCCTCTCCTCTCGACTGGCGCGCGCGATGTATGGAGATGAGAATAAACGCAGCTTCGCGCTCTTCACTCTATCTCCGTCTCGGTCTCTCCACCTCGTTCTTCCGCAAGAACGGAGGTTCTCCGTCAGGTATGCAAATTGGCAGCTTACTCAGGCCATCCGCTACACACCTCTCCGAGATCTCTCTCATTGTCGCAGCGTTCTCCGCTCGTCTCGCACAAAGCCACCAATAACTATAAACAAACACGGAAAATAGTAGGAAAATCTGCAAATTACGAAATTTCTGTTCCATGGGACTTTGAGATCAAGAAAAGTTGGGAAGCTGAAGGAAGAGCGTGAAAATAACTCCTTGGTGAATGTCAATTTTTTGAAATTCGAGCTTCATTGGTTGCAGAAAAAAGTTCTATAGTATAGTCTAACAAGAAATTATCAATAGCTATAAAGAAACGCAAAAAATAATAGGAGAATTTGCAATTTATGAAATTTCTGGACCATAGAACCTTGAGATCAAGAAAAATTGGGATATTGGAAGAAGAGTGCGAAAATAACTCCTTCGCGAATGTCATTTTTTAAAATTCAAGTTTCATTGGTTGCTGAAAAAATTCCTAGTAGTGTCGCACGAAATTATCAATAGCGATAAATGAATGCAAAAAATAATAGAAGAATCTACAAGTTAAGAAAATTCTGTTTCATGTAATTTTGAGATCAAGAAAAATTGGGATACTGAAAAAAGAACGTGAAAATAATTCCTTGGTGAATGTCAATTTTTTGAAAATCGAGCTTAATTGGTTGCAGAAAAAAGTTCTAGTAATCTCGCACGAAATTATCAATAGCTATAAAGAAACGCAAAAAATAATAGGGGAATCTGCAAATTATGAAATTACTGTTAATAGATATAACTTTGAGATCAAGAAAAATTAGGATGCTGAAAGAAGAGCGTAAAAATAATTATTTCGTGAATGTCAATTTTTTTTAAATTCGCGCATCATAGGTTGCGGAAAGAAGTAAAAATTTAGATATGTCTATTCCATAAAACATTAGAGATAAAAAATTACCTAGATTTAGAACTTCATTAACAATAAGGAATTAGGAGATTCATCAATAATCACATTTGGTAGGTGTCTATTTAGTTATCACGTGTGCTACTATCCATGATTATAATAGACTTAAATAGACAGATTTAACATTACTATGAGTCAATGCTCATTAGAAAAGGAAAATTAGATCGTACATTCACACTGAAAAAAATCATAATAGATTTTACCGAAAATAAGTGACAACAGTACTGTTTATTATTTAAAAATTAATATATATTTATATAGTAAAATCGAATTATGTTAGGACTATAGATTATGAATACATCAAAATCTGAGAAAAATCACGACAGTAGATTTTACCAAAAAGTGACAACTATACTGTTTATTTTAGAAATGATAAATATCTCTTTACAGTGGAATGAAATGATTTCTAAACTAGATTGACAGTATTTAAAAAACCTAAAATGCCACTTCTGAATACTAATTACAATGAAAATGATTTAAAAATAATTACATTTAGTTTCACGATAATCAGTATAGAGTCATCACTGTATAGATAAATATCTACCACGTTTTTCTCTCTTTTTATAAAATAAATAATCCGACTAACTTTAATTATTTGGGAATCTTATCAGCAATATAACTATTATGGAAATTTAAAAAGAAAAGTGTGGCAAAAATGGGAGAACACGTGGCGTTTGTTTGGAACACGAGGTCGGTGCGCTTGGTTAGATTGAGTACGTAGGAGAGAGAATACACGTGGAGATTTGGTGAAAACGCCGAGGAGGAGGAGGGTGTTGCTCGCGCGTAGAGAAGCGTAGAACGCGGCATAAATATGTAAGAGCCGCGACGTCGGCCTCCCGGTATCTCCACCCGCGTTTCCACCCTTCTTTCCGGAGCATCACACTTGCGGCCTCGCGATCGTCCGGAGAGTCAAGGCAGCCGAGGGGGAGGAGAATTCTCTGTGTTTCAGCGGAGCGCAGGGTAGGAGAAATGGAGAACTTGGTACGTTCCTCATGATGCGTACCTTCGCTGCGCCCGGACCTGCACCAAGCCTCCCCTCTGATGCCAAACGCGAGGGATGGACGCGCCGCGTCACTGGCTGCGTTCACGGCTCTCCCCCTATTCAAGCCCTCCTCCCCCCCCGCGCGCCCTCTTCCATTCTCCTCTCGCTGATCGAAGTCAGCTGAGCGTAATAGCGGATAGCGAGCTGCATGCTCAAACTTGCCGATGCCTTTTCCTATGTCTCTCTTTCTATTCCGCGCACAGCCTCTCTCTGCTTTATCTTTTTACCAGCCCTATTTTCGCGTGCTTTCACTCCCTCTCGCTCTCTCTCTCTCTCTCCGTCACCAAAACGTCTCCATCCCGCTCTCGTTTCACGACTTCGCGGCTTGCATGTATTCATGAGCTCGCACCCTCCCCCAACCCCATTGTACAACCATCACACCTCCCAGACTCAAAACTTTCCCTCGCATCCCTCAAGGATTGATTCCCCAGTCCTGGTTCATTGACTACCTTGGAATTTGTGCTTGGGGATGAAAAGAAAATGAAAATGTTACTTTTTCTCCGTTTTCTTCTTTCTATGTACGAATCTATGCACCCGAGCTACAGCACTTCGATTTCGTATTCTGGCATTTTTTCAACGTATGAATGTTTTTCGTTTTATAGAGAATTCTTGTTTCAAAGATTCTATTGGAGAAATATATTATTTTTGACGTTCGAACAAAAAAAATCAAATTATTTATCATTAAGATTTGTCATTAAGTGTATCATAACATTTTTTGATGTTTTTCAAAGGTAGTAAATAACGATGGTTGTTTTACCCTTAAGTGTGCATTAAAAATTGACGGATAGACAATCAATATCAAAATAATTAATTTAATCAAATACTTCATATTATGATATGTTTAATAGTAATATTATAACAACAAAATTCAATAACGATCAAAATATATATTATAAATACACTATTATCTAAATAAAATATTGTTCGATTCAAATTCAAAGAAATATCAAAAAATATCAAAAAATAAATAAAGTACGGTACTTTTATTAATCAGTTCGTTTTGATAAATATATTAAGATAAGTTTCAAATTCAGTAAACTTCTAATGAATCCTAATTAATGCTCAAGAATATTTTAAATATTGAACATACATCGATAACTCCTGTATTTATGAATTTTAGGGAATTTTATAACATTTTTCATTACTCCATTCTTTGATACAAAACATGAAAGTATACCCAGGTAAACTAAAGATAAAATCATCAGAGAATATAGAGCAAAATTTTAGAAATCTTTATCATTTACAAACATTGACAATTACAATTTTTACATAGGGTTTTATGGAACGTTATGAATATCTCGATTTTTAGATATATTGAAGTTTTTTCAAATTTTACTCACATTTAAGAACAATATAAAAGAACATTCCTGCAAATTTTTGAGTAATTTTATAAAAAATCATTTTTACCATAGAACCATGTAATATTTCTTTTCATTCAGTTACAGAAAAATATTGTTCTCAGTTTTTCTGACATTTAAAGTAACTTGCGACTTTAAGTGTATTATAAGGAAAGTTGTTGCAAATTGACTAAGGAACAATATACACGAAATTCAAAGTCATCCAAGGTTAGGTACACTTCCTATATAATTTAAAAAATTTTGAACAAATTTTATGTCAGATTTTTTTGAAAAAGTAAAAAAAAGTTTCATTGATGTTATATAAAAATCCATGCAAAATTTTAAGAAGCTTCGCCATCTAGAAGACAAAATATTAAGGGTCAAACATCGCAACATTTAACACGTGCTCCTATGGCGAAGAGTACAAAACATGGTAATATTTAACGATAAATATCTTTACTTCTACGTGATAAAACCCCTTAAAATTTGATCCACATATATATTTAGATAACATCCAAGAATATTCGTGTATATTTTTAAGAAAATCTCTAAATTTATTTTTCACGAAAACAATCTTAATTTTAATAAGAAATATAAGAATATAAGTGCACGAGGACTCACCCTTAAGAAAATGAAAAAAAAATGCTGGGCAGGGAGGTTTGATTCTATCCACTTGAATGGAAAGCAGGGAATGTAGGAACAAAGTGCAACGTGGAATATATAGCATAAACGAGAGTGAGTATAAGGTGCTCATTGTGATGAAGCATGAGTCTGACCCAGTGGGCCAGTGGGGCAGGTCGTAGAGCTTGGATGATACATACATATTTATGTCGCGCACCGAGCACCACCCTGAGCACGGTCGAGCCACCCTCTCTGCCCGCGCGACTACCCTCTATCACATTCTCATTCCGCGGCAGGTTTCCGCACACATACAGACACACATATTTGAAAACAGGCGAAAACCCCCGTCAGAATCTCACCGAGGACCAACTTGCCATTGGCCTTCGGAGCTTTTCTCCATTCTTCTCTCTCTCTCTCTCTCTCTCTCTTTCTCACTTTCTTTCACCGCAGGGGGTGCGATGCTAATCAGGCCCTGCCAAGGTACGCATCCTAAACGTTTATTCTCCCCCCCCCCCTCTCTCCCTCTCTTATTTTTATCCCACTTTTGCTCTTTCTTTCTATTTTCCTGCTCCATCTCCTTTTCAACTTTTCTCTCTTTTATCGCTCTTCGCTCTAACGTGAAAAGATATGTCGCTACATATACTCAGCCAGTAAACAGACTGTAGAACGCACAGGACGTGAGTCGAAAGCGTTATGGATTCAAGGATTCGAGACCGAGCGCAAGGTTCCGCGTTTAGGATGTATGAGCGATACTTTTTTAAATATGAGAATTGGATAAATTATTGTTCGTATATATTATTGTTCTTGTTAAGTTCATGAAAAAATTTCGTACCAATTTTTAAATCTATTTATTGAATGATTCCAAGAGTTGTCAAAATCCAAAATTTCTGAGATTTAACATTGCCTTTGGAGAATATGGAGAATTAATAAATTTACACTGGATACTAATCTATAGATACGAGATTTTTGTATTTTTTTAAAATATCCATATTTTGAAATATATTTATTAATATATTTTTTCATATATATTTAAATATATTTTTTTAATAATTTTTTTAAGGTAGTTCTATAGGTACAGTCAAATCAAAAATTTTTATTTCAATTTATCTCCATACCATGTGGTTTTTAAGTTTAAATCAATTAAGAAAAGTTGTTGCAAATTGTTTCAAGAACAACATACTCAAAATTCAAGGTCATCCAAGGTAACCTCTGTACTTGGTATGTTTGTATGAAAATTTAAAAAATCGTAATCTTAGAATTGTTTTAAAAAACTAAAGGGAGCTCTTTTGAAGTACAATAAAGAGCTATGCTAAATTTTGAGAAGGTTCACCATCTTGATTTCAATATATTTTTATATTTTTTATTTATAGTATATATTTTCAAATATATATTTAAATATATTTTCAAATATATATATTTTGACATGTTTTTGTAGTATTTTTTAAATATGCTTTACTAAATTTTTTTATTTGATTGGATAAAAAATGAAAAATGTTGAAATTATTATTAAAGTGAGCTCAATTTGCCAATTGAAAGTCAAATTAAGACATAAAAAAATAGTAACTTTTTAGCAAAAGCCAGAGACACCGCATGTGTTTTACGAATTTCACGTCAAGAATTTATATACTTTTTGCTAAAATTGTCTAATCCTTTCTGCATCCTTTTTTACAGTTTTTCCTCTCACTATTATGTGTTCTCTGTCGAAGACGAACAGTGAACATTATGAAAAATTATTATGCAAAATTGCGAACATTTTTGGCGATCTGAATATTATTCTTTTATACTGACCTTTGGGAAATTTTACCGGTATATACAAACTCGTTACGAAAAATTGTACGTTACGAAATATATTTCATTACCGCAAAAATGATGGATACTCCGGATTGTTCCATTGACCTTTTTTTTATCGGCCACGTAACATGGTATAATTATTGTCGAAAAGAGAAAGAGCGAAGAGGAGACAAATCAAGAGGACGCGTGGATGCAACCTGGCCAAACTGGAAATATTTCTCATCGTCGTGCGAGTGTGTGCGTGTTTGCATAACCTTAGCTGAATGTAAAAACCGGTAGCGGAGGAAAAATAAGCGAGCGGAGCAATCGTGTGTGCGCGAGTCCAGAAAAAGAGGCAAGTTTTTTGCAGGCTCGTATAAAAAAAAAGGACGACAAAGTCGTACGCACGAATCGAAAATCGAATTATAAATTGATTTATACACGCGCGAGAGCGAATATGTTACTCGAAATTCCAAGATAGGAGATTCGAAGAGTGACATCTCTCAGGGGAGTTCGCGAGCCGCGCAACGTGCTCGGCCGTTTCGTTGCAATGATCAACGATAGTTTGCCCGCGGTCGTGAGCACCGCGGATAGAACGAGCCAGAGACGCTCGTTGACGCACGTGTGTCATTCTCCGGATTCGAGCAGCGCGCGCGTATGTATAAATATATATATATATGTATACGCTCATCGGATTTATGAGTCGATAATATCCTTACGTAAAGTGTTTATTCCCCGAGACTGCCATTAATATACCGTTTTATCGTGTTTTTCGCGAAAGACGGGACTACCGCTTTTGTCGATAAGACTATCGCCAAACCCCAGAATTATACCTCGACGCGTGCATGTGTAAACGGTCACGAAAAATTGATGAGTTTCCCATGCATCAAAGCCAGGATTTTTATTTAATCGACATTAAACATTTTTGGATATCTGAAAAGGAAAAAAGTAAACTAATGCCGATAATACGATGAAAAAAATTTTTTTTTTGAATTGACTAAAAGTAAATTTACGTGCGTTAAACTTATGCGGCATCAAAAAATTATGAGAATTTTATCGAACCCGTGACAAGTAAATGTTGTTTTTGTGACTCGACGGTTCGAAATGTTAGAAAAACATTTTATCGACGAATCTATGACTATATTTGTGTGAAAAATTATAGTGATAAATAATATTTGTTTAATATCGTTTGCTTGTGTATTTTTTTTATAAATATATACTAAATTGTTTGTTGATTCAATTGAAGTTTAAATATGTCCAATAAATAAGTGTAGTATCAACTAAATATTTCTTAACTCAATTTTTTTAACAAAATTTGTTTTCAGTGTAAAAACATGTGTTAATTATTATTGTTATGTCCACCACTTGATATCTTGACTTCTAGGTGAAGTATCTTACATCATCACAAGTATATCTTCACACAATTTTTTCGATATTCAATTTTTTTTTGTAATTTTCGTAATTACATAGTGAGTAAGCGTTATTTTGGTTGATCCTTGGATACATAAAAGGTTTAAATCCTTATATTTGATTCTTATCTCAAGCAATTTTTTGAATTTACATTTTTGGGTTTAGAAAAATGTGAATAAATTATTATGAATGATGAAAATTTTAGATACCGTCAAAAAATATTTATTGAAAATGAAAAGAGTATTTTTCGAGTAAACACATAATACAGATTGCGGAATTCATTGAGAGATATTGAGAGATTGTTACAAAAAGCGGCCGGAGAAGAATCCTCTCGAGCGCGACGATGGAACTGTGCTGACTGCGGCGAATCGTTATTACAGTCGGCAATTATGAGGAGACCGTTGTAAAGAATTAATTAGAGGCTGTCGCGAGCGTCGTTGATCGTCGATATATAATATTACGGAATTGCCATTAGATAGATCGAAGGTCCGCGGCAAGGCATCGCGCGACGAGCCTGCCGGCATCGGCGGATCCTGTCGGAGCGTATAGAAACCGCGCGGCGCAGCTCGGAGTTTGCTCGTCGATACAACGATGAGGAAGGAATGAAGAAAAAACGAAAAAATGAAGGAAAAAAGAGCGGAGAGGCGAAACAAAAAATAATGGAAAAGAGCGAGAGGCAACGACGAGAGATGGAGAAGAAAAAATTCTGTCGAACGCCCACGCACTCTGGCGATTCGCACACATGGACGCGAACGCGGATGCGCGAGGAACTCCGCGAGTCTTATTCGCGGGAATGAGAAAGGTCCTTCTGTCCGCACGTAATTCTCGCTCGCAGAAAACTTTTCCTGCGTTTGCCCCGGCGCAAAAATAAAACGAGAGATTTCCAGGGTCGCCATCTCATCGTTCCTGAGCGCTGCTTATTTTCTCTCTCGCGAACGCAGAAACGAATTCAAAAATCGATTTTCACTCAATTTTACTCTATTATGTTCATGATAGCGCCATCTGGTGGACAAATTTTGCTGTATTTCATGAAAATTTACACATATAGATAATTAATATTGTAAATTAACTGGGGAATTATTTTAGAAAAATTAACCTCACTGCCACCTCTAAAGCAGTTGTAAAGCAAATCTAAACATCCGATAAACTGTGCAAGTGGGAGAATGAATATTTTTGAGACATAATAAATTGTCATTTCGTCTCAAGTGTACAAATTCAATATACAGAAAAAAAACAGTATAAAAATTCATTAGAGATTTTACACCCCTATTTAGAAGGATGCATTTTTATGGCTTACAAATATAAAACTAAATATTTACTTGACTTTACTTCATTGAAAAATTGAAAAAACATTTTTTTTATCACAACTCGATTTTTTTTTTTGAAAATAAAGAAAACCACCCTCTTGAAAGTTTCAGGATATTTTTAGACGAGCTAAAGGTATTATAAATATTAAAAAATGAACCAGATATATGTAAATAATCATAATTATTCTTTAAAATTTAAAAAATTTCAAAACATACTGTCATTCATAATTATTCGAAATTTCGACCAAAATATTTCCTTCAAAACATTATTTGACCCGTGTCTGTAACTAATAACAATTCTCGAAATATTGAAAAAAGAAGAAAAACTCTAAGCGAATTGCGAAATTTTCAATTTTGCATAACTTACAAAATTTTTTTTTTTAATTAGTAGATAAAGTATGCTTTATATTATAATAAATATTATAATAAAAGAAAACTTCGAAGCAAATTTCAGACAAATCGAAAGGGATCGTTTCTAACGGTCGAAATGACGTGGAATATCCGAACTATATTTTTTTACAATAAATTTTTTCTATGCTTATTCTTCGAGTATCTTCTTACTTATACATATTTAGAAATATTTTTGTTCGGTGCGATATTATTCCCGTGTATATAGAAACACGCGCTCATGTTTCCCCGGCGATCATTTTCCCAGGAAGTTATTGGCGTTCGACCGAGCTTGACGTTTGTCGTTTCCAGCGTGGACGTTTAGATATCCGTAGGCCGGGAGGTCGGCGAAACGCGACGCGGTGATCTCGCGAGCGACCATGCATGGATCAGAGAACGAATCGCTCGGCGCCAAAATCGGCTCGGCTCTCGATTCCCCCTCGAAAATGATCGGCGAACTGATAATCGCGTCGAGCGTTTCGACGACTCTCCAAGATCTTGCCCGATCAATTTTCGACCGGTTCAACCTGATCTCCCGAAGCCCGTGATTCTCACCTTTCATCCTTCGTTATGTCGAACTCGCGCGTACTCGACTACTCGCCGCGCGCCGACGAGAACACACGCTCGCACTTTGAAGCCTCACCGAAAATTTCTCGCTCGATTATTTTCTTCCAAATTGGTAATACATAACGAACTTTATTCCCGACCTCTGGGATTTTTCTTACAAAGTACCTTCCAGATTCAGTGACGATGCTCGTTTTTTATTCGTAAATAAGAATTAACATCAAAAAAACTTTCGAATTTCCCTCGACTCGCCTTGAGATATGTATGTAATTCTTAAATAATAATATAACGTACGCACTGCGAACAAGAATTTAGTTAAAAACTGGCAAATTGATTTGGCCTGAGCAATATTTTTATTGCAAACTTTCAACGACATTTTTTCACTAATTAAATGTAATAAATATAGTTGAAATCTTGTTTTATTTTATTTTTCTCAAATAACAGTAAAACACTTATCACTGGCAATATTTTTTATTTATTTTGTCTTGTCGTTTATTTCTTTTATACAAAAAACATTTTCGTCAAAAGTTAAACTATTAAGAACGAAAAATAAAAAAAATGTCAAAACGTATAGAAATGAAAATAAAAAATAAAAATAAATAAAAAAATGAACACAAAAATATTTATAAATATACAAATAAATTATAAAAACTGTAAATTCACAAATGAACCGATCATATAGAATATTTTTTGGTGCTTATATTTTTCTATTTGAAATATGTTAAAAATGGTTATCCGAAATGAAAAATATCTTGAAATCGTAATGATCAACGTCGGTCAAAATAAACCAGCGCGTATACAAAGTATTATTTACAATTAGCAAACAATTCATAAACTTTTCCTTATAGAGTCGATCGGTCGTGCTATAACGAAAGTTGGCAACGAAAGGGCTATTATTATATGAAAGCAGCGAAAAACGTGATAAATCTGATGCGATAGAGAAAAAATATCCGAGTTCACGTCGAACGGTTGAAATCGTTCTAAGCCTCCGAACAAAAAGTCGGCATCGTACGCGACTATATTTATTTCTCTAGACATGTATTAAACGATTTCCCTATATATATATACGTCGATAATAGCAATTAACGCGATTATATCGTTCGACGTATAATCGTTAATAATTTCCCGATCGGTGGTAATTACCGGTGACGATTTATTGCGAGTAATGGCGCGCATAAAGTCTCTCGTCGCATGCACGCTGCGCGAGAGACACGACATTTTCTCCGTACGTGTCTCTTGTCAGTCTTGTACCTTTTTTAGCCATTTTCTCTCTCTCTCTCTCTCCTCCTCCTCCTCCTCTTCCTCTGCCTCGCACATTTTTTTCTTATTCTCTTCGTAAATTTATCTTTCTCGCTCTCGAAAGTACGGATCGTTCGTCTCGCTTGTCCGGTGTTTAACGCGGCGGTTGCACGCGCTCGTTCCTTCGACGATAGCTTGTTACGTCGACGAGGACACATCTTGGCACTTTGCGCCCGAGGACTCTCCTGCGCGGGCTGCTCGCCCGGAGCAGGACACTCGACTAGGTGTCCTTGCGCTTTAAATAAATGTGAAAATCCTGCGTGCTAGCAACTTTTGCCTATACGCAGAAAAAAAGATATATATATATATATATATGTACAGGGTGGAAACTAAATCAGGTTTTGCATTGTCAAAACGTACTATAGAATAGATTTTTGCAAATAAAGTTTACCAAGACTCTTTGTTCTTAATCAATTATTAAATGAAATTATAAAAGGAATTAAAGCTTATAACAGTTATCTCGATGTTTAAAAAAAATTGTTTAATATTTGTAAATGTGTGTGTAAATGAGCGATAGAAGAAAAGTTCATCTTATTGTTCCTGATAATTAAAAAATGATGACTTGTCAACTGGCTCTAACCAAGCAAATATGTTTACAAGACGAAATTTCCCATTTAGAAAAAGTTAATTATGAACAATTAATAATTATTAAATTAGATGGGAAAAAAATACTTTTATTTTCGATATAGATGTCGCTTAAATTAATCTCAAGTTTTTACTACTTATTGAAAATTTATTTGTCAATCAGTGTAAAATATAAAAACAAAAAATTGACGACAATAATTATGCAAATCAAGAAATCATGCTCATCAGCTTCTATAATTATTTAATGTGTACTTTGAGGTTAAAAATATGGAAGGATCGTAAACGAATGACAGTTATAAATCATTGTAATAATCGACCAGAAGAACCGATCGGAACAACCTATCTCCTGATTTTATGTATTCTTTTGAAAGAGTTCATTTTTGTTTGAAATACTATACAAATACTATAAATTATTGTCTGAAATAAAAATTTCTCAGGTCTCTCCCAGCAGCGTGAACGATTTTCTTAAAAAAAACTTCATTTTCCCCATTTTTTTTGGAATAATCAATTAAGTATATTCTAATAAAAGTCCATTTTTATGAAAAAATTCGATTCTTATGTCGAAAATCAATAACAATATAAAAATTGTTCTTTTTTTTAATTATTTAAAAAATAGATTACTATGAGAAATATCAATTTTTATGGAAAATATGTATTATTCATATTAATAAGGAAAAATTTTTTTACGAGGAAATTTAGTTTCTTATGTTAATAAAGAGGCATCTTTTACTGTTACTGTTATGTACTCAGAAAGCATTTCGAGTAAAACTATAAAATCTTCTTTTATAGGTACTCAATTTGAATGGGAAAAAATAGGGTGCAGGATAGAATATCAACGATTAACTTTAATTCCTCATAACTTTTTGTTAACAATTGGTTAAATAACGACGATTCTGGGCTCGTTTTACAGGCAAAAATTTATTCTACTGCGTCCTGATCAACGATTAACTTTAATTTCTCATAACTTTGTTAAACATTTTTTTGCATATTTTTGGCTATAACTTTCGAAATATTTATTTTACAGGAAAAAGTAGTATAAGAATAAAGTAGAGAATTAAATTTTCAACAAAAAATGTTTTCGAAATATTAGCATAAATACAAATTTCAATATGGCAGCTAAAATAATTACTAAAAAACTCTCTCAAACTTGGATCTCGATTCTTCAAAAGATACAGAAACTACTGTCAAAAGGAAAAATGCCCGTGCGATTTTTACAAAAAATAGCTATACACTGAGAACAGATTTAGTTGAAAAATATTTAGTTGAAAATATATCGTCGAAACAACACTTGTTTATTTCAAATAATTAAACTTCAGTTAAATCAACCAAAAATTTAGTTCAATTTGCAAAATAATATCGTTGAACGTATTGAAACAAATATTTTGTTGAATCAACGAAATTTCGTTTTCAGTGTATTTTTCAGCTGTACTTTTACTGGACTACCGAAGAACCGAGTCTCGTTCCAATTTTCTGGCAAAAATGTATATTCTACTGCGCCCTGAGCATGTAATCCCTGATTTAGTTCACACCCTGTATATAGAGGTCCTCGTAAATACATGCTCACACAGCGTACACTTCGCGACGACGAGACAGCATGTTCAATCGTGCATGCCAAGGAGGTATATAGAATACGTAACGAGCACACGCGCAAAAAAAAGGCGTTAGCGAGAAAACATCCGCGAGAAACAGCCATATGAGCGGTCTCGTGTATAGCTCTGGAAACAAATGTTCCGAAGTGCTGTGCACACACGCTATCGGGACAAAGTGATAGAAAGTACGAGCCTGTATTCCTTTTGTTACGCCCACGCGAGAGGTATCCTCCGGGAAGGCGAAAATCTTTCCCTGGACGTGAATATACATGCGGAGAGTCCCGGGGCGTCGTCGTGTGTGTATACACACGTGCGAGGAGATCGGAGTGCGAGGAGAGACATCGGGCAGATTGCGACTAGATCTGGTATAACGCGCCGCGGAATCCCTCGAGAACTCGGCCTCGCAATTGAAGAATATCCGCGCGAGAGCTCGATTTGCCAGGAAAGGAGAATGCGAAAATAAGCGGGGAGGGGAATGAGGGGGTTGGGGGGGGGGAGCGACATAAGGGAGAAAAAGGCTGTACGAGACCAAAAATGCGAGGACGGGAAGTTGGAACAAAAATGAGGAGGAGGAAATAAAGCGCGGGGAGGGGAGGAGGGAGAGGGAGAGACACGAGCGAGGCTGAATCCTGAGTGGCGTGAGCCTGAATGCTGCTGCGTCAAAGAAATAAGAGATGAAAAAAGTAAACGAAGCGAAAATAACGAAGCGGATGCATGACTTAAAATGGGCCAAGAAAAATAAGAGTGAAAAGAGAAAGAGGAAGGAGAGGAGAGGAAAGCGAGTGGAAGCAGAGACGAATCCTGAAGGAAGAAGAGCCTGGGGCGCTCGCCGATCGGTGTTTTCTCGTACCCCGAGCTCACCGGCACACCCCAATTTTAATCAGGACTCGAAGTATGCAAGCGCGGCTCGGGATGAATGCCTTCGAGCCTCTCTCTCCTTCTCTCTTTCACCCGAGAGCGCCTCTCTCCTTACTACCGAGCGTTACGATGCATGTAATTTATTTTTATTGCCACCAATTTTTTTCCGACCCTCGATCGGTTGCTCTCTTTCTCTCTCCGTATATATACATCTCTCTCCCTCTCTCCTTTCTCTCTCTCTTCCTTTCGCTTTTTATTATTTCCCTCTCGCTCGCTATCTCCCACTATACTAATTTCGTCGAAAAGAAAAAAAAAACACTTGGATGTCGAGTCGATCGCGTGACATTCGCGTAGAAAATTGCAATTTTATGGAATTAATTTTTAAGCAATAAATCCGCTGAATTGTCAAATTCTATCAGCTTATTAGTAAAGTTAAATTCGTATCTCTTTTTATTATTTATTCCCTGTCGCTCGCTGTCTCCCACTACTAATTTCGTCGAAAGGAAAAAAACACTTGGATGTCAAGACGATCGCGTGACATTCGCGTAGAAAATTGCAATTTTATGGAATTAATTTTTAAGCAATAAATCCGCTGAATTGTCAAATTGTATCAGCTTATTAGTAAAATTAAATTTGTATCTCTTTTTATTATTTATTCCCTGTCGCTCGCTGTCTTCCACTACTAATTTCGTCGAAAGGAAAAAACACTTGGAAGTAGAGTTGATCACGTAACATTCGCGTAGAAAATCGCAATTTTATGAAATTAATTTTTAAATAATATAAATCCGGCGAATTATCAAATTCTACCAGTTTATTTATTCGCAAAAACTTGCTATTTTCAAATAAAAGAAATTTAGCAATCGAGTCGATTGCATTAATCTTTAAGAAACTTAAAAAAATCTTATCATTTATTTCGAAAATAAATGATAAAAATTTACTGAGATGAAAACATCTAATCACACATTTTTCAAAAAGTGTATTAAATATAGCTTTAAATATTCTTAAAAAATGCAATGAATTGAAGATTATTTGAGTAAAAAAATTATTAAATACATTTTATAATCTATGAACAACCGATATCAGAATGAAAATGCTGAAAAAATTCTCATCAAGTGCAATAAATTTATTAAGGACGAAAACGTATTAAAGCGACCATGGATTAATTCGTCTCTCCTTTTGATTGGATATTCCTCGATATCTCCCACTAAAAATTCCATAAAAAATCTCTTAAGTCAATTGCATGACTTTCGCCTAGAAAATCGTCATCTTCGAATGAATCTTCGAAAAATAATTCCCGCGAATTACAAAATCTCATTATTTATCCTCAAAATGAAATTCGTCACGAATCCAGAGCAGTCATTTCCGCGAATCGACTGAACCACTTTCCGGAGTCTGGAAAATGTAAAGAGAAGAAAAAAAAACAGCCGGGAGAAAGAGAAATTTACGTCGGTAAAATTTTTCCGGGATATCTCTCGTGAGCCGTGCGCTATCTTACCTCGGCATTATCGGATCTACCGGGCCTATTAAAAAATATCTGTGTGTGCGTCTCGCAGGAGGAAGTAAATCGTGGAAGTAAAAGAATAAAAACTGGTTAAACGGTTTTCCGGGGAGGGTCGAGCGTAAGCTCGCGCGAGTGCGTGGGCGCCCGCGCATGTATCTCAAAAATAAAGAATAAAAAAGGAAGGAGGAGGAGGAGGAGAAGGAAAAAAAGGGAGAAGCGAAGGAAAAAAATGATACGGATAGGAAAAAGAAAAGAAGAAGGTGGACCAAAAGATTTATAGCTGTGGAGAGTATTTCTGTTTCTTCTCTTTGAAATATATATACGCACGTGTGTTATTTTTCGCAGTGTGTATATGCCCAGCCAGGAAATAGACATTGAGTCGAGGAGAGCGGGAGCGGCGGGGATTTTGAGCCGGGGGGGTTATTGCAGTAAGCCTTCTCTTGGGGCTTCAAGGAATATTGCTATCCCCACGGCCTACCCTCGCGCATTTTTCCCCCGTTCGGTGGCTGCTGCTTCTCCCTCGGCCGGAGCGCGCGGGGCTTGCACACACGGATGAGACGAGAGGAAAAAGTAAAACGGGAAAAAGCCACCCCCGAAGCCTCTTGCGCAGTCGAGTTACTTGGCTCGAGCGATCATACATGCGAAGGCGATCTTTTTAAAGGCACCCCACTTAAAAGAACACGGTTTACGTTTATGGCTACTCATTCAGCTCTCGGGACGTGAGTCGTGCCGGAGAAGGAACGGGCGAGTCGCGCAATTCCATCGGGGGCGAAGGAACTCCGTGAAAAACCGAGGGTTCGGGGCTTTTCAGTGTGATAAGCAATAACGGTGAGGACGAAACGAGAAAGAGAAAGGACCGGAGAGAGAAAAAGTGGAACATTAGGTATATAAGCTGTATTGCCGAAAAACCCACCGTATGTTTAAGAAGCTCGTGTCGGTATTCACTACATATAGTCAATTGTGACTTTCTTTTTGACAAAAGGTATCCAATTTTTCGTATTTTATATTATAAATTATTTATCTTTTAACACTTATCGCATTTATTTATAATAAATAATAATTAAGTAATTATAATATATAATATAATTATAATAAATAATAATTCATAATAATTAAGAATGGTATAGAAAATTCTTATCGTATTTGAAAAATAAATACATATAATTTGGTGATATTTTTGGCTCATCCCATTGATAACCTTCTTGCTATTAACTGTCGTTAACATTTTTATGCAAGGTTTCAAAATGTTTATTAGAAAAATAAATATGTTACCAAATATGATAATCACATCCTTTCTGCAGTGTCCTGAAGATCATTATGATAGGTCATTGATCAAATCATTGAAAAAATTAAAAATCAATATAATTTTCTCGAACAAAGCATTTTACGATGATACCAAAATTCTTATTTATTCCAAGATTACTTTAACATTGAACCCATTTACGATAAATCGTAAGTATTTTGTAAAAGATTCAATCAAAATAATGTAAGTATTAAAAATATACTCTTTTTATTTTATCTTTGTTTACTTACAAATTAAGTTTGTTTATATTTTAAAAAATTTTTATTTTACCTGAAAAAATAACCAAAATTGACAAAACTTAGTATATAATTTAATTTTCACTTCACCTAACGTAATTGCCAAATTTTCATTCACTCGATCATTCTTTCCAACTATTGAAATGTACACACTCCATGCCCTGCTTCATTTTTCATCCCCGAACACTATACTAATATATATAATTAAAAAATATATTCAACTATCAGGTACACTTTTATCATTTGCTAAAATTATCTTCAGAATTCAAAATAATATTTTGAAAAATAATATTTTTAGGTTGCAAATACAATTCGGTAGATTGTTCATACATGAGACATTTTTTTACGGTGAAATTTACGTGAAAAATTCTTTGTGGGGGTTAAAACGTCTCGCAAAATTTTCTGAAAGAAGGAAGTTGAAGTATATGCTCGAGTTAGTTTAAAAAAAGAATTAAAAGTGTAATCCAACGGCTGATTGAGTGGGGAGCGTGCGAGGACGAATGAGGGGTAGAGAACGAGAAAAGAGAGGTGTAGGAGAGAGGAGAAAAAAGTCGGGTGAATGTCTCTCCGTGCTCTTGGTCTCGCCTCATGATTCTCTCTCGCCCTCTTGGGAAACACCGAGGAAAAAGAAATTGTCTAATTAAACGATGGAGCACTTTAGACACGGTCGAGCCTCACGATTTTGCCCATCGCAATGAATCGTTCTTTTTCCTTCAATTTTTTTTCTCCTCCTCCCCTTTAAATTTTCGTACTCGAAAGCGTTGCGCAATCGACAGGACGAGACGTTGAAAAAATTTATCATTAAAAAAATTCAATTCACACAAAAATATTGAAGCCTTTTGCATAAAGTTTTTATAATAATTTTTGGCCAAAACAATATGACGAAAATTCGCCCATTAAGGGTACTGAGTCCGTGTACAGTAACGAATCAAAAGTTTGACAACGTTTTTCTTCTACACGAAATCGCTTAAGAGTAAATATTTATTTAAAAAAGTAGTTGCAAATAAACTGAAGAAAAACATATTTGAGATTCAGGTCACCCAATAACAGGTCTGTTCTCTATATGTGATCGCATAAAAAAATGATTAAATTTTGTTGAAAAATTAGATAAAGCTTCTTCAAAGCTATACAAAGATCAGTACAAAATTTCACTTAGATCAGGGAGCTCGTTACTTAGATATTAATTTTTTAAAATAATTAATAATTAATATCTTAATGAGAAACTTCATAATCATCGTAAAATTTTCACACGATGTTTTGAAGATGTTATTTAATATAATTTAATATTTTCAGAAATTTTCCATCATTTTTGATTTTGAATACGACATTCTTAATTCGAGACTGAATACAATTTGCGTTTTATAAAATTTCGTGGCAGACGTGGTCGAGATAGAATGAACGAAACTAAATAGCGACGTATCTCAGAGAATAAAGTTAATCAGCGCTGACGCATTTTCCGGGAAGATCAGCCTAGATGGCTCAAGAACACCGGGAGATCGCGCTCTACGGGACGAGCCCCGGAAAGAGGGTAAAATGAGAGTCTCGCAAGCTCGCGGGAGAGCGATTAAAGTTTAAACTGCGAGTCGATCTTTTGTGACTCGCTATAACGCAGCTTAGCCATGCTTTATTTAACGCGTGTTTAAAAGTAATAAAAGTCGAGCGACGCGCCAAATTCGTTACCAAAATCCAACAGCCTAAGTCGAAAATCTTTTCGATGGGAGTTTTTGAATTGACGAAATAATCATTTTCATTATTTTTACACAAAATACATATCTATATTAAAAAAGATATGAGGGCTCGAATCGATTAACTGGTATAGAGTGCATTATGAGGAGCGCATTGACTTTTGGCTAATCTGCACTGAGAGAAGAAATTAGTTGATTCAACAAAATATTGGTTGATTCAACTAAATGGCGGGGTGAAATACGTCCAAATAAAGATTTTGTCTATTTAA
>JAPYYW010001324.1:0-30812 GCA_030522545.1 Cremastinae sp. A BG-2022a | reverse complement strand
GCTCGGAGTTCGAGTCGGAGTGGGGGAAGCGCTCGAGCGAGAAACTGGGGAAGGGCTCTTATTGCCGGGGCTCTTATTGGGAGAGCGCACTGTATATTGTAGAATAAATGTAACTGTACTAAGAAGTAAAAAAATAATAAAAAATTTAATAAAAAAGTAATCTTAGTCGACTATTAATCTCTAGAAATTATATTTTCAGAAAGAACGAAAAGTAACTCGTTGAGAAAAAAAGTATATGACATTTTTCTTTTTAATACATATATTCGACTGCTTCACAGTAACTACAATGTAATATTTTATTTCAAAAAAAAAAAAACTCTGGAGTGAAGCAAAAATTTTTCAGAAATACAATGTAACCCAGAAAATAATTTGTTTCCGACGAGTATAATTTTTTTTTGTTATTTTCGTTGGTTTCGTTTCGAGTTTAGTATGCGAGGTAGCTGGTTTTGGCTCGAGTTTCAACGCGGCATATGTACCGCGGGGACAATGAGAATAATGGAGGAACGAGAGAAGAAAGGCGTTTGCATAATATTTCCATATTTCCAGGCGCTCGGGCTGACGACGGTCGTGCTCGCGATATGGATGCTCGTGGATCAAACCTTTCTCGTTTCCCTGGCCCAGGAGCAACAGAATTACAATGCCGGCCTGTACATTATGCTCGCCGCTGGGAGCCTGATGCTCGTCGTCTCGTTTCTCGGTTGCTGCGGCGCCTTCCGCGAGTCCCAATGCATGCTGGTCGGCTTCTTCAGCTGTCTCCTCGTCGTCGTCGTCGCCCAGATCGCTGCTGGAGTTTGGCTCTACAGCAACAGCGACCACTTCGAGGGATTGGTCAAATCTTCCATGATCACCACCGTCAAAGTGAGCTCACCCGTTTCAAAATTCATCTGATAAACTTTCGATGCCTTCCTTGCGCGAGATCAATATCTCTAGAATCGTCAGATTTTTTCAAATTATTGAAAATAGGTTTTCTTTTTTGACGTTTTTTTTTCTTCAAATAGGTTGCCTATGTTTTAACAAACTATTTTTATTTTCGAATTTAGCATAAATTTTAATGGATGTTCTTGAAATAATTGATATAAAGTATGGTATGGATATTGATTATATAATTTTAGAAACTTATTTAGCACATATAAATGTAGGAACATGGAATATATTTGAAAGAATTGTTTCAATTTGAGAATGAGAGCCTGAGTAATAGCATTTTATGATAAATTAAAATAAATAATGAAATAATGCTTGATTTTAGACACTTTAGTGTAACATTTATAATTACCATTTTATAATAATTTTTACGCAATCTAACAAGCGTATCAATAATGACTGGAGAAAATTAAGCAAGGGCCTTCGTTTTGCCTATGCCATATCCATCTCTTCATTATGCTGTGCAAATATATTTTCACTATCGTAGTTACATTCTTGTCTTTATCTTTGTCGTACTTTCATCAACGAATGGTGGTTAAAATATTCCAATATTTAATAAAAAACGAGAGAATCTTCTTTATTAAATTTTTCTTACTTTGAAATAATCTGAATATATAAAAATATAAAGTTTTTATTTCGTGATTATATTCGTATCGGAATTCATTTGTCAATACAATTTTGCGGATCTATATTATTATGATTTTGTAACAAATATTTATTCCTTTATATAAAACATTAATATTAAGGTAGTTCTATAGGTACAGTCAAATCAAAAGTTTTTATCTCAATTTATCTCCATACCATGTGGTTTTGGAGCTTAAGTTTATTAAGAAAAGTTGTTGCCAATTGTTTCAAGAACAATATACTCAAAATTAAAGTTCATCCAACGTGACTTGTACTTGCTACGTATGTATGAAAAAAAAATCATAATCTTAGGATTTAAAAAAAAAACTAAACGAAGCTTCTTTGAAGTACAATAAAGAGCTGTGCTAAATGTTAAGAAAGTTCACCATCTAGAATTAAAGATATTTAGAATTGAAAATGACAATATTTAACACGGGCTCTTATGTGAGAGCACTGAAAATAGGGATTTTTAACAATAAATATCTGAATTTCTACGTGGTGAAACCTCTTAATATTTAGTACGCATATGCGTAACGTATCAAAGAACGACTGTACCAATTTTCAACAAAATCCTATAAATAAACGATAAAACTATAGAAGTATCTTAAAAAATTTGTAATATTTTTATGTCGAATGAGTTTATTAAAATCGGTGGATTTGCAGAATGAGTACGGAGAGATCGAGTCGAGGACTCAGACCGTGGACACTTTTCAATCCGGTCTCGGGTGTTGCGGCGCAACGGGACCGAGCGACTGGGCCGGAAGCAAGTACACGGGAAATAACGCCTCGCCGATTAGCATGACCGTTTCTACGGATGGCAACAACTTCTACAACATACCGAAATCTTGCTGCAGGGACAAGGACTCGGACAATTGCGCTAAGGCACTTCAGGTGAAAGTCGGCGATGACGTTAGCTCGGAAATCTACAATGAGGTAAATTAAGGCAAAGAGTCATTCTCAGCGTCAAGTTGCGTGCTTTTTTTTTATCTTCGCGATATTAAGAGTGCGTTGGAAAGGTTAAGGTAGTCGTTTCGCTGCAATCAATAGCCATTAATAACTCATTGACGTCATTTTCGAAAAAATAAAGACTTAAAAAAAGAAACTACAAGAAAATTTATGTACTGTAAGCAGAATTTTATAAGTAATTTTTACAAGTAATTGTAATATCAGAAAAGAATTATCAACGTTTCAAGTAACTGAAGACCTATTAATCTCAGAATGTCAAAACTTCAGGTATAGTTAAAAAACGTTTAAGTGAAATGTGATTAAGTAGTCATGAAAGATTTTTTTCAAAATATAGATTGATGACCACACTTTAAAAAAAAAATAAGATTCCTAGAAGTCAACTTTATTTTAAATCAATCTCTTGCTAAATTTTTATGGTCTCAAATAAATTGATTCAATTTTAGAGTGAGCGGAAGTGAGAGCATGAGCGGCTTTTGATGTTTAATTTCTCGATAATTTAGTCGATGATCTACTCTAAAATTCTATAAAGTAAAACTATTTGATTGTGCTACAATGATACGACTACCTTAAAATATATATATATATGTATATTTAAACGTCGAGTAATGTTTGAAGATATTGGAAACAGCGTTAGAACAATTATTTACATTTTTATCACTGTTGTACAGGGTTGCGTGGACAAACTCTTGGCAGCTCTCAAGAGTCAGGCATACACGGTCTTAGCAGTGACCGTAGGGATCGGAGTTCTCGAGCTGATCGGGCTGATTTTCGCACTGGTACTCTGCTGTGCCATCGGATCGTCGGATCGATACAAAGCTTAAGGGAATTGAGAGACGAAGAGAGAGAGAGAGAGAGAGAGAGAGAGAGAGAGAGAGAGAGAGAGAGAGAGAGAGAGGAGGGAAAGGAAGAAAGGAAAAACAGCTGGTCGTCCTCCTCGTCATCGGCATATATTCGCCTGCGCCGCCTCCCACCTTCCCAAGCAGAAATCCCACGTTTCGTAATACGCTGAGTTACGACTTATTTCATAATGTTAGAGTCCTGTGCCAAGATTCGTGGAGCAAATTCTGTACAAGTGTGCATGCGAGCGTGTCTGTGTGTGTGCGAGAGTCTTCTCTGTCGTACTCGATTGTCCGGTGACTCTTTTTCATCCCCCGTCGACAATTATCGCGTGGACGGTAGTTCGCTGCAGAGAACAATCGTAAATGGTAGAGCAACGCTCCTACTCGGCAAAAAGGGCCGAGTATCGAGTATCGGTAAAAAAAAGTAGAGTATCGAGAATCATGAGTACCTGTCATCGTTACATAACGATTAGCTGGACCTCTGAAATATACGTCCGCGAACGAAGGCTCGCGATTGTTTTCGACGAAGCACAAAAATGTGAAAAAAAAACAGAAAGTCTTCTGCGGTCTCTTGCTAAAATCTCAATGGTATGTGACATACTATATCGTGTGCCGGAGGACAGAAGGACAAAGAATCGTACAGTCTACATATATGATAGTTTAACCAAAGATTAATGCTTCGTTTCACGTTGATCGACTTCGCTCTTCGCAGAATCTCCAAAAAAATTAACGGAAGAAAATATAAAGACTGCTTTCAACGTGAAAAGTCGAATGCGGGCGGATTTCTCGTTCGACAGCTGTATAGAAAAATTGTATAAAATGCGGAAAAAAAAACTATTCGGATATTATCTTGTACTTGTTTTCGCACAAATCGCAGTTTCATAGAAACTATTTCTCTCTTCGATACTGACTGTCTTCGATATTTTCATGAACGTCCAAGGAGTTTAATCAATCTCCGCGATCAATCCTTTTCTCTCTATCTTAAAAATCTCAACGTGTGATGAAAATGTCTGTGACTCCTTTGTACCACACTCCGGACTGAAAAAAATCTCTTTTTTCGATGTTTATACATTTACACTTATAAATACTCTATACGTTAATTCGAACAAATTCGAGCAAATGCCACCGTGCACGCGTCTTTGTTTCGTGAGCTTTAATTTGCAAACGACAATCCTTTGCAAAATTGGAAAGAAACAAAATAATGAAGAAATACATATATGCTTGTACAAATCACAAAAATTTACACGGAAATGTGAAAAAATTTGTATATCTTTTTGGAACATATATACATACATGATATGCACAAGTATACACATTTACATTATTCATTTAAAAAGTAATCTCTGAAGCAACTTGATGCTCTCTTTGTGTGAATTGTCATGAGGTACGAGTTTGGATGTATGGAAAGAGAAAATCACGCATTTCGCGATCACTCTTTCGTTCGCTTGATTTCGTCTTGACCACTCGTTCACATCCCATCGTCGTTACATCATTATTTAATGTAAACCTACGATTATGACAAAGATTTAATGTTTCAAAAGATGGTTATATATGGATAAAAAAATATATATATATTATGTATAATACTTAGTAAGAATATCCAGATGAGAAACGTCGATGATAGATCGATGAGAGAGTTCTCGTTCGAAGTTGTGCGAAAATATCGCGCGCTACCAATATCTGAGCGAGATCTCGCGCAATTTCTTGCTTGTGAAATCGTCGCCAAGACTCTTTCTGTCTCGCTCATCGTCTCTCAGTTCGCGTAATCGCAATCTACAAATTTGTCACCATAATTTGTGAAACGAGAGCGAATCGTCGGAGAACTGAGAATTGAATAGTTAGCCATGGAGCAAAATCCGCTGCATGTTTATAAAAATATAAGAATGGCCGGAGTGCATTGCGAGATCTTGAAATATTCTCGAGCACGCTCGTTTTCTCCGGTCACTTTGGTCTTTTCGTGTATTCGCACTGTTCGCCATATTGTTCGTCAAAGAGCAAGTAACGTTTGAAAAATGAAAGGGCAAGCGAGATGAGAATATGAAGAAAAAAAAACATCATAATTAATCGTAATGAAGGAGAAAAGATGGGAATTGTAATTCATGTGTAAAACGACAGTCACTTGGTCCATATTGTAGTGGTATAATATATACATTTATGTGTGTGCGTGCGTGTGTGTGTGTCCTCTGACAAAAGAATTATATTTTCGTAACCGAAGAGTACGCGCATTTACTTTTATATAAATTATTGTACTCCCAGGCTGCATTGTAAAAATATCGATATCTGGAGAAAAGAGAGAAAAAACAGCAAGGAGGAAGAAACAAACGAAGCGCGGCCTTGTCCATTGTGGAAATAATTTCGGAGAGCGACGACTCTCGTTTGCGTTGACGAAAAAAACGAAAGATTATACTTTTTTTTTCTTTTTATATTGTATATTTATTTATTATAAATTATTGCATATTTAACATGATTTTCCACCGGAGACAAGCATTCGTCGCGTCTTCGCTGTCCAACTGACTCATTTTCGATGAAAATCTGAAAATTTTTTTGAAATCTTTGAAACTTTACCCCCCTTCGAAAAATATACGATATATTTTACACCGTATTCAGTTTCATGTATGTAGAAGGTATGAGAATAAAGAAGAAGTGAGACGAAGGTCGATGCACTTTCTTTGACTTATTGACGTCTTGATGTCCAATTTTTATCACAAATATAGATTTGTTTTTTTTACAGATTTAAATTAAACGAATATATTTCGTTGATACATAATTTGGTTCAATTTATACTATAGTATATTTAAATATAGTAAGTGAATTTTATATCGGTACGAATGGTTGATTCGGTATAGTTATGTTAAAACAAACAGAAATTATGAGAACAATAATATTGATCGTGAAATGTCACACTGATTGATTTTTTATGCTTCGATATAGGGAATTGAAATTTGAAATATTTTTAATTGGGAACAGCATGTTTTATCAAATATTAGCGAGGATATTAATACTAATATTTTGAAGATTCATTTTTATGTAATTCTTAAGAAGCATTTGTAAATATTCAGCATTGACAAGGCAATTACCTTAAATATTTATTTGAATACTTTTAATTGCATGGATGTATTTAAATCGATGGAATTGCACAAAACTTTGAAACAATTATTAAAATAAAATGAACCAGACACTAATTTTAGTAAATGAATACTTGATTAGTAATTTTGACGAAAGTAATGATTACATGATATTAATGCAAACACACTGCATATTTAAATGATTTAAATTTGACTGAACCAAATTATGTTTGAATGGAATACTTTTATACTTCAAAACAGAATATTTAATTTATATATTTTGAATTTTTTAAAAGTCAATTAATCAATTAATTAATTTATCTAAAATCGTATTCCCTGATTGAATTGATAATGCAATGCAATTCAATTGAACCTTAATAGCACAATAGATTAATTACACAATAAAGCAAAGTCCGAAATACACCTACGAAGAAGTATAAAAGACTTAATGACAAAATGAATTTGTTTGATAGTAATTTAACAATTTTAATAACTTTTTTTTTATAAAGTAAACGTCCCAATAGTTGGACGGCTAAAGGTTTTCACACTTTATCTTTGTTTAAAAAATATTCAAACAAAAAAATCTGCTTCAAATTCACATCTAAACTATTGTATGATATTTTAGTGATCCAAAATTCATTTTATGTGTTAATTTTGGGTAATATTTTTAATATATAAATACTTGAACATTTGAATATGTAGAATGTCCCAATAGTTGGACAGAAAATTGACCCTCTGTCTGTATAGGGTTGAGCGAGTTTTTTTTCCAATAAATTAACGTTATGAAAAATACACTTCTTCGTATAGGAAAAATAATCCATACATACCATTCTATTAAGGTAGTTCTATCAGTACAGTCGAAACAAAAGTTTTTATGTCATATTATCTCGATACCATGTGGTTTTTGAGCAAAAGTTTATTAAGAAAAGTTGTTGCAAATTATTTCAATAACAACATACTCGAAATTCAAGATCATTCAAGGTGATTTGTACTTGCTACGTAAAAGTATGAAAATTTAAAAAACCATAATCTTATGATTTTTTTGAACTAATGGAAGCTTCTTTGAAGTACAATAAAGAGTTGTAAAAAATTTCAACAAGTTCCATTACCCAGAAGTCAAAATATCAAGAGTTGAAGATGGCAATATTTAACACGTGCTCTTATGGGAGACTGCAGAAAAGAGTGATTTTTGACAATAAATATCTCGAGTTGTACGTAGTGAAACCTCTCAAAATTTAATATACAATCGTATCAAAGAACGTTTTTGCAAATTTTTAACAAAATCCTAAACAAAAAAAACGATTTTTTGACAGAACTACCTTAATAAAAAAATAATTGAAAGATAAAAAATAATATAGCGAAAATTGTCCAATTATTGGGACGTTTACCTTAAAATAAATAAGTTCGTGTTTAATATAAGGAAACGATTGTAGGAAAATAATTGCAATGATCTAAATACAATATTTGATTATTCGAACGAAATTTGAGTTCTCAGTGAACGATCGTTCTGTATGATATTTTTGTCGTTCCGGAGGTCATAGGTTCTCATCGAAGAGCGTCGAAGAATTTCCTGCATCTCGTCCTGAAAAATCTTCCGCGTAACACCCACGCGTGGTGGTGGGGGGGGGGGGGGGCGAGCCTGGAAGAAGCGAGCGAGCGAGCGAGCGAAGAGGTGGAAAAACCGGGGATCGGGTGGGGACGCAGGTGCGGCCCCGATATTTCTCAGTGGCTGTTTCTCCGGACCGCAGCACCGCGACGAAACAGCGCACGGTTCTCGATCGGCTTACGTCGCACGTCGTCTTTTGAAAAACTTTCGCGATTCATCCGCAAGCAATTATTATCCCAGCCGGTCTAAATTCGTGACTCGTACGAACGACGGAATAAAGAACATTTCGCAGGGGCGAAATCGTCGATATCTCGTCGCGATAAAATCTGACGAAAAATCGCGCGGGGACGTTGAATCCGATCGGGAGGCAAAAAGTACGCACGCGATCGTCGATTTTTGTTCAACGTTCGAGTCCCGGGATCGGTGTCAAGCAGGACGAGCTCCAGGATTCCAGTTTTCGCACAGTTTGTTTCAAATTCGGGGCACGTCCCGGTGCGTCCGGTCGAACGTAGCCGAAATTGCGCAATGCTCGCTCATTCCTGCACCGTTCGTCGTCCGACTACTCGGCACCCACACGATCCGCATTTTTTAATCGCTTTTGCCTGATCGCGTTACCAATCCACGGGGGAATCGTGTTGTTCTCGACGGCCGCACCGTCGCGGAGTTCTCTCCCATGCCGCACCACCGGGGCTCGCCAGAATAAGCGACGATATTATTTATTCGGACCTCGAAAAAGCCATGTAGTTCTTGCTGACGAATCTTCCGATTGTTTTTTTTTGTTCCTCGAAGCTCGGCATTCCGTTCGATCGTCGGATATCCCGCTACTATTCGGTGGACCGTCGAAAAAGTCGTCACGTGAGTCACATTTCTCTCAAAAGTATCTATATCCACGAAAAATCCCGCTATGATATAAACATTCTGTATCAAGCATCTTACACTCGATCATTCTTTATATTTTACGAAATTTTGTTTTATCGTGTTCTTTCTATTATTACGTATTTATTTTAATATTTACTTTTTATTTCTTATATTTTACTAAATGCCAAAATTTTTTTTAATAATTTTATTTAATTCCTTGCATACAACTACTATTTTAGTTTTTTAAACATTCCTTATTCCATATTTTTCTCTGTATTTACCAAAAAAAACTATTTTACATGATTTTCGTAAAAATATAGTTGAGAACAATTTTTTAAACATTCATAACATGTTTATTTATTTTTTGTTTTTTTTTAAATAAATGCCATTAGTTTAAATAATATTTATTGTCAGTACAACGAAACACATTAGTGAAAAATATAGAAAAAAAGACATAATTTATTAAACATTATTTTGGTAATTGGTTTTGGATTGGTTTAAAAAAGATTATAAATTGTATAGATGAAAAACTTGTTACTTAATTTAAATTCATTTAACAGACAAAATTGTAATAATTCGTTGACACTAATTTAAGTATCTGAAATAAAAATAATTGCTTGAATAATTAAATAAAATATTTACAGAGTTTATTATGTTTAACATTCAAATTTGATAGTCTTTCAATGCAGTTTCATCACGATAACTATTACAATTTTAATAAAAATCTGATATATTACTTAAAAAATTTTTTTTATCACAAAATAGAAAAAAAATATAATTTCATATAATATTTAGTTAAAGGATGATTAAGAGTAATAACTGAATAAAAATTTCTCCGTTACTTGTCACTTCAATGGTTAAACCATTATTATTCTACTCCATTATGACGTCTATTGAAGGTATGAAAATAATTATAACTATGCTGCAATGTACCCCGTGAAAGGAAAGACAAAAAAAATAAAATAAATCCGAGAAGCAAGCATCTCAATGAGATCACCTGTTGAGACGCGTGGGTTCGTCGAAATCTTTTTATTCGCTTTTTCTTTCCCTTGCTTCGTATTTCATATGCTCGCACAAAAGTCTGTTGAGTAAGTACGCAAAGGAACTTGGATATATATTCTCTTTTGAGAGAAAATACAGTAGTGCATGAATAAAAATTTGTACAAAATATTACACTCGTAAAAAATGTTTATTCATGAATTAAAATTTGTATAGAATACTTGAATTTCTTTATTAAATACTGCGAACAAAATATAATTTAGCCAACACGTCAAATTTTGTTGATATTAGAAATAAATAAATACAAAAATTAAATAATAGTAGTAATGACTATACCATTTGTATTGTATTCAAAATTAAATTAAAATTCAATTGTTACATTTAAAATGTAAATTAATTTAAAAAATAAATTTGATTGCGTTTAACGTATTTATCAAAATGATTCAAGTTTCCTACAAATTTTCATTAACAGTGTTCGTATTGTGGTATATACAATTTTTGAGAATTGCTTATACAAAACATGCAAATTTAATGATAAAATTACGAGAACTTTTACATTTTATACAAAAAATCCTAAAAACTAATTATTTTAGAATTAAATGTATTTTTATAATAAAGCGAAATATATGTACTTAGGACAAAAGTTATATGAAATAAAATTCCGTTCTATATTATTTATAATAATAATAATAATAATAATAATAATTTGCATTCTTTTTGTGTAATAGAATCAAAATTCTTTTCTCTCAGCGGTGTAGAAAATACTTTTCACTGGAAAAGCTCCCTTGAATTTGATACCGGTTCTTATCTGTATACCAGCGAGATAACGCTTTTTCAAACTTATAGTTCGCCGCGAATTATTTCTCTTTGCGTCGCCCGGCTCGTAAAATTTGTTCGGCTTCATTATTGTCTCGAGTCAAATATATCTGCGTGACATTCCACGTGATAGTATTTGTACAGTGCTTGAAAAAAGTCAAGGAAAAATGATTCACAATTACAGTGAGAATTCTCGCGGAAGCGCCTTCGCGCTTTTTTTAAAATGAAAGTAATGGAAAATAATTTTACAGTTTCTTTGGGTCGTTCTGGCAAGAGCCTTCACACTTTTTTTTCTCCGCACTTGTGTACGTAAGAATCTAGTGCCAATAATCGCCTATTTTCTTATTTCGAGCAAAAGTTTTTTGTTCAAATTTTAATCCTCAATAAAAATTTGAAAAATAAGTGAATAAAGGATGAAAAAATGTCCAGTTCTTAGAATGCAATTTTCCAATGTCATTTAAATGGGAAATGAAAAATTGCATTCATAAAAATCACTAAATTGTTTTTTACAAGGGCCGAAATTCAAGCTGGTATCTTTTTCATTATTCTGGAAATATTAAACACGTGCCCCTGAAAAAAAATTGTAATTTTTGGATCAAACTGTGGTATAGTATACTGTACTACATTTCATACTCGTTTGGTATCAATTATTACGTTTACTTCTTGCTACGTTCGGAATTATCGCAGCGATAAAAGATAATCGTTTCGGTTTTCATTCATCCGCGATACCATTCAGTGCGTTGTGCGAGGCTCGATTTGTTTTTCGCTTCCGATAATTCAGCATGTCTCCTCGAATCGGTCAAAAGAACTGAGCTTGTCGCTGGCTGATGCGAGTGACTCATCCAGGTCCACACACGGAAAGGGATTTCGAACGCGAAGAACACTTGCATACGAAGAGGTGAACCGTTTGGAACCGGTTTCACTCCGTTTCATTTTTTCACCTCACTCTGTATGTATATCTCTTCCACGCTGTGGACCGAGCACTCAAAGACCGTTCATTTACCACCGTGCCCCCCTTTTTCTCTCCCTCGAGGCATTTTTCTTCACGAAAATCTCTCGTTCCCATTATTATTACGTGACACCGGAAAATCTTACGGTCATGATCTCATCGTGGACATTTGCATGTTTCGAACAAAAAATGCTTCTTCTCTCAAATGTTTTTTTTTTAATTTTTCATTAAAAAAATTTTTTTATCGACGCGTGTTTCTCAGAAATTACATAAACATGTTTTCCTACATACACTCAAAATATTAGATATTAACATTTTTTATAAAATTCACAAATATACATTTTTTATGTTTGGATTGAAAGATAAAAAATCTTATTCTTTTTTTGAAGATTTACGGAGTCAGTTATGTTTGAAAGTGCATATGAAGAATTCGTCTGAAATTTCTGATTTTCCTTTATAATTGTTCCTAATTTTTTTTTCAACTTTTGAAGACTATAACGAACAACATAAAAAAATTACGCTTATGACTTGAATCATTAGTTATAGTCTTGAGTCTGTTCAAAAATCTCAGAAAAAAAGAACTTTCAGTTTTTCCAGAATTTTTCAATTTCCTAGGCAACTTTATCAACTTTTCTTTTTATAAGAACCTGATTCAGACTATTATATGAAAATTGTTTATTTTTATTTTGTTTTTAATTTTATATTTATTTTATTTTATGTTTATTTTTATTTGTACAAAGATATGATATAGGGGAGGGGGGCGGGAGGCAAGATGGACCCCGTAAGAAAAAAATGCTTGAAACCTCAGTTTTTTTCACTATAATTTCATTTCTTTTTAGTCCCTTATCAAATATTTGGTATTTATGGATTTTTTTGTCATGTATTTAGTATAAAAATGCAGTAACAGTTAATGATAAAAATTTGGAGCAGAATGGACCTTTTAGAAACTTGAATCAAATAATCTTGTTACTTTCTTGCTCAATAACTAATTGATGAATTTGAGAAAAATTTATTTTCGTGCTAAAAAAGCATGCAATATTTAAAATGGTCTGTTAAGCGCTTTGAAATCGTTCTAGGCGTTCAATTCTGAGGAATAATTATGGAAAATAATGCTGTTGAACTCGTGACCTAGCTTATTCCATTATTCTCATTATTCCTTAATCATTTATACTTGGAAAAAATTTTAGAAGATGAAAATTTGTATAGGTTGTTAAAAATCTAAAGGGCCCCCAAACACTTGGCTCATTAAAAATTGTAGGGGCTCATTTTTTCCACAAATAATATAAATTTCAGGGGGCATATCTTGCCTCCCTTCCCCTATATTTGTTTTTTGATGAAAAAAAAAACGTTTGGACAATATTTACAGAAAATGTCAGTGTTGAGCGGACGGAGGGAGCTCTCGTGGCTGCTGATCCTCGTCCTGGCAGCTAGCATAAGTTGCTACAATGAGGAAGCCCCGTGCACGGACACGAACTGGCACAGTTTGGAGACACCGGAAACGGCGCGAGCCAATTGCGGTCCGGCATTCAAAAATCGTTGCCATTGTCAAAAAATGTGTTACGACGGGCATCATCGTTACGTCGTCGAATGCACGAACGCGAATTTCACGGACACGAAGCCGCTCGAGAATCTCCCGAACGCGACCGAGGTTCTCATATTCACGGGGAACAACATCGAGAGGTTGCCCTGGAACGTTTTCGGCACCCGGGACATACCGAATCTCCGATTCATCGACATGTCGAGCAACAAGATTCGCGAGATTCACGGAAAAAGTTATCACCACGTGCAGAACGTCGAGCGTCTGATCCTCGATTACAACGAGCTGTCGCTCAGCTCCGAGAGCGACCATCCCAGGGTTTTCTCCAACTTCGCTTCCCTCCTGGAGCTTCACTTGACCGACGCCTTCGAGGACGCCCCTCGTATCGGCTCCACGTGGACGACCAGGCCTACCGATCTCGCTGCTTTTCTTCACGACACTTTCGTCAACAGGTTATCATCCGTTCGTTCTCTTTCTTACACTGTCCTTTTCAACAGGCTCCTTCCACCTTTTCAATCTTCCCAAAGTCAGATATTGATGAAATTTTGCCAAATTTTCATGATATATATAATAGCATATTCTCTGATGAGATTTAAAATTATTTAAAATTTTTTCATACATGGTCATGCAGATGATCAACAAGTAAATACATAATAAAGAGAATTTTATAGAAAGTTGAGACATAATTTTTACTAACATTAAAAGTATTGAGAAATATTCGTATATGCAAAATTGTGAAATAAATGATAAAAGTGTATTTAAAAATGATTAAAGATCAATTATCATAATGAAGTACTTACACGTTATCACTTAAAAATATATATATATCAATTATCATTGATTAATTATTATAAAAACTATATAAATGTAATATAAAAAAAAAGGATTTTTATCTCGGTAAAATATTTTAAGAAAATGTTCAGTTCAGTTCAGTTCAGATTTCTTCATATAGAAAATGTATGCAAAATGTTTAAATATATATTATTAATCTATGCCGAGAAAAACCATCAGTTGATAAAATTAAGATTATATTTATAGTTGGTGTGTATATTTGATTTATTTGACACTAATATACCAAAATAATTAATTATATATCTATTTTAGTGGATGCATGCATGTTCAGATTAATAAAATAAGTATTAATTAGACAAATATATTATTATATTTGTAAAATAACGAAAATGTTTGAATCAAATCTATGAAAATCAACAAAATCGTCGTCTTAAGTATACATACTAAGTATGTCAATAAATTAAATATATTGATCAAACTACATTAAAAGTTGAATGATATATTTTTATGCTAGAAACCAGAAATGTAATTTTCTTGAGTTAATTTTAGATATCGTGAATATGAAGTTTTAAAGGTTGAATTTATCAGTTTTGAAATTGTTTAACTAAACTTTTTTCAGTGTAGAACAGCCAATGCTTTTAAAAATTGGTCAACAAATTTACATTAATATCGTAAATATATTAAAACGAGTATATTTGTATGCAATTTGTAAGAAAAACATGATAGAAGAAAATATAATAACTTACTTTGAATAATTTTTTCAGTAATTTGACGCAGTTGATAAAGCTTCACCTGGAGCAGAACGAGATTTCGGAATTTCGTGATCCGAACGTGTTTTGCGACCTGCCGAATCTGATGGACCTGCATCTCGGGGACAACGCGCTGACGGCGCTGCACTTCAATCTCTCGTGCCTGCACCATCTGCGCTTCCTCGACCTCCAGAGGAACAACTTCACGCGGGTGTTAGATCGTGACCTGAAAGTCCTCGACACGTTCGCCAAACACAATCAATCGGTCACGATCGATCTCTCGAGCAACCAGTTCGAGTGTTCGTGCAAGCTTAACCCTTTCATCAAGTGGATGAAGAAGACCAAGATAACAGTCAGAAACAAAAACCTACTCAGATGCAAAGAACGTGAGTATGAATATTTATCGACCTCTTGTCTTTTTCCAAGACGTTCGACTCCGTTCTTTCCTATTTTTTCCTCGATCCTCTGCTTATTTTCATTTTATTTTTGCAACCAAGCTTATACTTTCTTTTTCAGACGTGTCTTCATTTTTACATTATTTTACCTTTTCAACGAAACGTATTTTACTTTTTGGACGTGTTTTTTTTTTAATTTAATTTTATTCATTTTTAAAAACGAAAACGTGTTTTATTTTTTAGACGGTTCCCATCAGCTGCGTCCGTTTCAAGAGACGAAGAATTGCCCATCGAAGCTCGGAGCGACGAGCAGCCAGCGAGGAAGCGCAGCCGCGATAACGGTACTCTCGCTTTTGCTGGTCGCTCTCATCGGCGCGCTAATCTACGTGCAGCGCGAGGAGCTCAAGAAAAAGTTGGGACCGGTAATAGAGTCGGTAAATCGGCGGGTTAGGTACACCTCGATCGCGACCGGCGAAGCGAGAGAGACCGAGGCGTAGATCCAGCGAGGCCTTTCAACGCCCTCGCCTCTGCATTTTCTTCTTTTTTTTTCGTATCGCATTGCCGCTCTACGATAATCAAATACGCACGATGTGTTCCATTTACTTTTACAACGAGAAGCTCGGAGAAACGCCGCTGGAATTAAAGGCCCAACGTCGACAGCGAGCCATCTGGGTTTCATTAAAAATGACCCAATTTTTTTAACTCCGTTGCGAAACAATGCACGACGTCGAAGAAAACGTCCTGGATCTTTTATTCAGATCGATCGAATTTTGTATCATTTCGAGATCGATTCGGATCCACCGTTAACTTCTCCTTTTTTCATTTCTTAAATGAGTTTATTAAGTTTATGATTTAATTCTGTGTAAGAGACTGTAAAAATGTTTTTAATCTAGTTTTTATCTAACCTTTACCGTAACCGTGATTAATTTAATGAGCGATAGTGACTTTTCACGACGACATTCGCTGCGACGAAGAACGCAGTTACACACCTTGGGAGATTTTGCTGAAAAATTTCTAGAGCTAATCTCGAGACAGAAACGAATGGAAAAAGAAAGTAATAAATTATATTTGTGATTCATGCGTGAATTTTTTTTATCTTATTTGGGTGCAAATGAGATTTTTTACACCTCAGTCGCTGATTGTTATGCTCTACCACTGTGAGAATTTTTTTCGTGAAATGTTGACGAGAAAATGGAAAATTTATTCTAAATCTTCATGTACGAAAGAGATTTGTTTGAAGAGAAATTTTACTTTTTATAGTTTTAAATGACACACATTTTTCGCCAGGTATTAGTTTTAAATATTTGTGTCCAAAAGAGATTCTGTACAGACTATAGACGTTATTGTGATAGTTTCCAATAATTGTGCTGACAATAAAACGAGATTTTTTTTTTCTCAATATCTGTGTGTAAAAAATATTTTATAGATAATAGACGTTAATTTTGATAGTTTCTAATTGTGCGAATTTTTCACAAAGTGTTCATAAGACATAATACGTAATTTTTTAAAATCCTTGTGTCCAAAAGAAATTTTGTACAGTGCACAAATTTTTCACAAAGCGTTGACGAGAAAACACGCACAATTAAAAAAAAACTTTATATCCGAAATCGACTCTGCAGATTAAATGTTAATTTTGATAGTTTAAAATTTCATGAAATTTTCACAAAATGTTACGATGAAAAAGCACGTAATAGTAAATTTGAGCCCTAAAAAGATTTTTTAAAGAGACCATAACTCTGACAGTTTCCAATTGGGTAAATTTTTTGCAAGACGCCTTACGAGGGAGCGAAAAGGAGACAAAATTGTATAACGTACACTAAGCCGAATCTTTCACTGAAAGTTCTTATCACAGCGTGCACCTATCACACTGTTGACTCCTCCAGGTGAGATTAGATATCTAGCCAGTCGAGAAACGGACTTATCGTTAGTAATGCTCGACTTGTCCGGCCATTGTTTTCCAATATCGAGTTTTCTCAGGCTCCGTGAATGAGAAAAGTTCCACCGGACCGTTGCTTCATAATTTTTTTTTTTTTTTTCGTCATGTCGCTCGGTGAACGTCTTCGCCTCGACGAAGTCATAACTTCGTTGCCGGAGCTTGGACCGACTTTGCCAGACGGTGGTTACTCCTGGATCGTTCTCGCTGGCGTTATGGTCATTCAGGTATCGTACCTGTGACGTTTGCAACTTACCTAATTCAATGTCTTTGTCAATCTAAAATAGATTTAAAAACTGATGGACTATGAATCGAATAGAGTTTCATATTATTAATATAGAATAAATATAATTTATTAAATATTTTGTTGATAAAAATAATTATGAAAATGTAAAAAGTCAAACTACAAAAACGTTTAAAACGTTATTTTTTGTTTCCTGATTTACGCATTCGCTTGAATTATCCTATTTCCTTGGCACGCAAATTTTAAAGATAAGGTGGGTAGAACAAGTATTTTCGTGTTAAAAAAAGTATGTTAAAATACCTATTATTATGTGTATATTAATTTTAAAACATAGCATTTTTTTACACGAACTCTTCAGCGAGAGGTTGAACAGTGCCAAGATTTTCAATAATTAATTCTAATTGATATAAAAAATTTGAATTATCTTGTTATAAATTTGACACACTTTTTTTTCTATGACATTATAATGAAAATCTGTGTAGATTTTCGAGAAATTTTGTCTCAAACGATTTTCACGTTAAAATTATTCGCTAATTTTCTTCGCTCTTGATGTTCATGAAATCGTTTTCGGTCATGATGACACAGATGACCGTACCGAGCGTCACGTCGGTGTACGGAGTGATCCTGGGCGACCTAGCTGGAAACTCAGACGAAGAGTTCGACATGTGGACGGAAAAGATAGCCTTGACGCCGATACTTTTCACAGCGTTTTGGAGCATAGCAGGTGAAAGCGACGAACGAGACAGCTTCGTACATTAATATCGCACTAGTATATTTGACGTCTGCCGAGGAAATAATGAATTTTTGCGTTTAAGGAAGAATTGGAGAGATAGTCCCTGCCCAAAAGTGAGTTTTTTTTTAAATGACAAATCGGTGAAATTTAGACTTCATATTATTGTCTCAAATTTTTTTCATTTTTTTCCATGTTCCTGGTAATATCAATCAATGATTTTAACACATTTTCTCACCTTTTTTAAGATAGTTCGATCAGTTCTTTACAGTCAAATGAATAATTTGATTGAAAATAAATGTAGGTTTGTATTGAAAAATTATACTGTTGATTTTATAATCACTTTTTTGATTTGTCAAATTTGTAAGTCATGATTTATTTATAAAGTATTGAGTAACGGAAATTACAAATTAGATATAGTCGACGATTCGAGAGTAGCTCTGCAGAATTAATTTAATTAAATCGTCATTTACAGAGTGAAGTACCAATTTTGAATTTCTCACGTCTTTTATTCAGTCCATATTCAATTTCGATTTTTGGATGGTGTTAGTTTGGATAAGTTTATTATAAAGTTGTAATAATTGAAGTTCCAGAAAACATTATTCATAATCCTACAATACATATAGCCTATAAAAAAAAGGTTGAGCTCAAGAAATATTTATTGTAAAAAGACACGTTGAATTTCGACAAAATTTTAAAAATAGGTCAATATATATTGAATATTAGATTCACTTTAATGATCGAACTATCTTAAAAAATGATAAAAATGTAGTAAAACCTTAACAAATTTTCTAACCTTTTACCAAAATCGTGCACATATATCCTACATACGAAATAATTTCGACAATTACCTAAGATTTTATTATTAATATTTATGGCAAATACCTGAAAATTCGCTAAAAAAAACAGTGCGTTAAAAATCTAAAAATCTGAATCAGTTCGACGAATAATTTTGCACCGTGACACGACAATATATTTTCTAAACTCGAATAGAGAATACGAAAAAATGTATAGCGACTCGTTGAAATATATGTCGAATCACTCCAATTCACCCTTAATAAGTATATGGGGCGTGTGAGCCCGAGGCGGGATAACGATGATGATGACGGATGACGTGGGTCGATGTCGTGTAGATCCGTGGTCGAGAATAATCGTGAGTCTGGCTTCGATACCGCGTCTGATCGGGCTGGTCGGCGTTTGCCTGCTGTCGGTCGGGGTCTTGGCTTCGGGATACCTGGCGAGCGGGGGAGTCGGGGCGTACCTGGCGGGCATAAGCGCCGGGGCGGTTATGGGAATCGGGGCGAGTTTCGTTCTCGTCCAGAGCGATCGGGCGCTACGGAGACACTTCAGGACGCGCCTGAGGCTGGCTCTGATGCTGCGAGGCCTCGCGCAGACGGCGGGCCTCGTTTCAGCTCCGAGTCTAGCGTTGGCTCTCCTCGAGGCGTCCGGACTGCGCGAGGGCTCGCTCCTGATCGCTTGCTTCTTCGTTCCCACGGCGATCGCGACGATGACTCTCCGCGCCCCCGCGATTCATCGATCCTGCTCCTCGCCGTACTCGCTCCTCCTCGGCGAGGACGACAACGAGCTCACCAACCGAGTCTCCGCCGAGGTCGCTCCCCAGGCTCAGCCCCGAGGCACCGCGTCCAACGAGTCCTCCCTCTTCGACGAAAACTCCCGTGAACAGGACTCGACCAAGGACGATCCGCCCTCCCTCTTTGCCCAACCCGGCAGCGATGTCTTCAACTATCACGATCCCGAGGACGATCTCGATCTCTTCGTCGCTCCTTCCTCGAGATCGAGAAATTTCACGTGGAAGCAAGAGCTCCAGGCTCTCAAGGTATATAGTTTCGTCTTGTGACATCAGTCAAACCAACCAAGTTTTATTTCTTCTTATTCGTCATGTTTAAAGCGATTTCCGAGTTTGAATTCATCATTGGAAGGAGTTTGTTGGGAATAAGAGTTTATCATGGAGTGGGAACTATGCTGATTATTATTTTTTAACTAATAATATATTTTTATAGTAAAAGCAAGTATATTTATATAGAATAGGATCTAAATAAAATATATTTAGTTCTATAAATCAGTTGTCACTTTTTATAGTAAGATTTGTATACCTTTTTTTCTCAATGTGACAACTATATTCATTACTTTAGAACACTGTATATAAATATATTTTCCTAATAACCAAAATAAATTTAGGGCAGAATCTCAATATAATAAAATTTGGTTTTATAATAAAACCAGTGCAGTTGCTATATACTTTTTTAACTGTAACATCAACTATATTTTTCTCTTATGTTGGCGAATTCAAGGGATGTATTTAAAAAAAATTATTTGTCTATTTGTTTGATATCTTGATACTGAATCAAATTAATCTATAAATCACTTTTTTGATGTGTCTCTCCAATGTAAGTGCGTCGAATTATAGCGAACATATTGTACTTTTCATATGCACTCATTTCCATTATTCCATTTTTAATTTTAACTATTTTTATATTTTGTTTTTCAATTAATTCTAGTTGCTTTTATGTAGCTGCACATTTCCAATTATTATATTGCAGTTATATTCTATATTTTGCCTCATGCATGGACACCCAAGCCATAACAAATAAATCAAATTAAATCAGATCAATGCAGCTTCAAATTTCCAATTATTACATTGTTAGATTCTATTCTTGTTGCTTGTTATTTGCCTCAAGCATATGGACACCCAAGGTATAACAAATAAATAAAATTAAATCAAATCAATGTAGCTGCAAATTTCGATTATTATATTGTTATATTCTATTCTTGTTGCTTATATTTTGCCTCATGCATGGACACCCAAGGCATAACAAATAAATCAAATTAAATCAAATCAATGCAGTTACAAATTTCCAATTATTATATTGTTATATTCTATTATTGTTGCTTGTATTTTGCCTCATGCATGGACACCCGAGGCATAGTAAATAAATGAAATTACATAAAATGAATGTTTTTTTCATGTGACAACTATTTGAAGTCGTTCAAATTCTGGCTCGGGAGTATCGCTTGCTTCGGCGCGAGGATCGGCGCTCTCTTCCTCTGGCTTCTGCTGCCGAGTCTCGTCGTCGTCAGGCTCCGGTCTGCCAGCCTCGCCGACGGCGTCGCCCTCTCCATTCTCGCCGGATCCGGCACCCTCTTACCGAATTTCACAGATTACTGGAAACCCACCACTGCCAGGTGGAGAAGTCTGGCCTTCGGCGGCGCTTCCTGGTTGGGAGCTTTCGTCCTCTTCGGTACGTTTGTATTATTTTTATTTTTATCATTCCTGTCATCATTTCGATCGAGAAAATAATTTCGTCAATTCGTTTCGATGCTTTCACATCGGAAATGCAATCAAATCAATGCAAATAATAAATAAAGTATAAACATCTCAATAATTAAACAACTAAGAGTTTTTTCCACTTTATTTCAATTTAAAAAATATTTTACAAAAAAATTTGTCTCCAAATCATATTTTTAGAAATATTTTTGTCTGGTTTGATAACTATAGTTAAAAATTTTCAAAAGTTTCACGAAATTTCAATATTTATTTGTATTTATAGCTTTTATTTTATATTATTACGTTATCTTGCATAATTACGTTTTTTATATTACTTTCTTTTTCAAATGTTTCCAAATTTTATTTCATTTTTATGTATATTTTATTTTTACGAGCGACAATGCCGCTTTTTTGACATATTTGAATTGATATTTTGCTGTTCTTCTAGGCGCATACTTTATACAATCTCGCATAATGCACTTTATTTTGATTAATTGATTAGAGAGGTTTCATCTCGTTTTTAATATAGAATACATCCGCACCAACATTTTTTAACAATATTTCAAAACGATATTGTAAATTAGAAACACTAAACTATTCACTTTTCGTACGATTGAAAATAACTGGAGACACTCAATTGAACTTGTCGAATTATTTCTATGAAATATTTTTCGATAACGAACTACCTGGCGAGACCAGACACGTCTTATCCCGACACTTTATGCCGGCCTACTGATTCCAAATTCAGTCGAAAATCCAAATAATTAAGACCTTGTTTGTTTGGTTTTTCACTCGACCTCGACTGATCACCATGGAAACACTAATGACCGAGCGATTAACGAAATTTTTTTTTTCCCTCGTTACGCTTGACGAATTTTCTCTCTCTTTTTTTTTAATGTTTACGATCCCCGAACTATTCAGGGATATATGTCGAGGTATATTTGATATAAATAATAGAAAATTGTGTTGCAAATTTTTATCACATGAGCTGACAAAATTTAGTGTGTCGAGGACCTCCAGCCTGACTTTTCGTAAAAGCAAAGTTCGTTGAGCGTAACAAGGAAAAAAATTTCAATTTTTCGATGATCCCTTAGTCATTGTTTCCATGGTGATCGGTCGAGGTCGAGTGAAAAACCGAACAAGGTCTTGATTGTTTGGATTTTCGAATGAATTTGGAATCAGTAGGAGTAAGACGTGTCGGGTCTCGCCAGGTATAGTTCGTTACCGAAAAACATTTAGTATAGAAATTCGACAAGTTCAATCGAGTGTCCAGTTCCAGTATTTTCAATCATACGAAAAGTACGAATAGTTTAGTGTTTCGAATTTATAACATCGTTTCAAAATAGTTTTTTAAAAATGTAAGTGCGGATGTATTCTATATTTAAAAAGTTATGAAATCTCTAATTAATTAATCGGAATAGAGTGCATTATGCGAAGTTGTATGAAGTGTGTGCTTACACTGAGAAAAAATGAATCTACTAAAATTTTGTTGATTCAATAAATATTGGTTGAATCAACTGAAATTTTGTTGATCAACAAATTTTAGTAGATTCAATCAACATTTTTTCTCAGTGTCGAGGAACAGCAAAATATCAATTCAATCGTGTAAAAAAAAGCGGCCGCGTAGTGGTCGCATTGCCGCTCGTATAAGTAAAAAATTCACACGAATGTTTGCATAAATTTTACATAAAAATCAAAATTACCTAAAATAAAATAAAAAAATCATTTATATAATAGATGAATTTCAGGTTACATAACTTTTTGAATTCAGGACTTTCTTTCAATTTGGGTTACGGCGCGCTCGCGATTCTCGCTTTCGCGGGCGGTGTCGGCGTGGGTGGCTCGAACGTCGGTATCGAATCGGCTTTGCAGGACACCCTGGGAGCTCAGCCGGCGAAAAAAGCGCACATGATACTTTCCACGCTCGTTGGACTGGCGATTTTGCTCTTTTCCCTCGTTCGAGGTACATCTATATTATTTAAAGCTATGAAAAATATCGCAGAGAAGAATAATTATTTATTCCGCAACAATGATTACATTTGTTTTCTTTTTTTTCAGATATTTATCTCTGTTTACGAATAGCGGCATTGTCGCAGTTGGTCGGAGGAGCGTGTTGGGTTCTCGTACCTTTTTTCAGCTCGTTACGAGCCAGATGATTATAAATATCTATACAAAATGACAATTTTTTAAGTCTTTTTTCATTATAAATAATATATATATATAGAAAATTGAATATCTTTTAATGTATTAGAATTGTTTCATTTTTGTAAAAAAGTATTGTATTTATTAGAAAAGTACGAGTTCACGAAGAATAAAATATAATGCGACAATAAGGGAGAATGAAGAACGGGAATCGCTGAGCGTCACGCATCTCGTTCGTTCCACGCAATATGAAATTATAATCGTTGAAAACCCGTATTATTTTCGCACGCGTATGAAACGCGAAAGCGATACTATTGTGCGGCGCGTACGTAGCCGTGAACTTGGAAATAATGCGATTCTACGGCATTTGCCGGCGCGATTTCTCGAGACATCCGAAACGACTGATCAAGGTAAGAGGAAACTTCGCCGGCGAGCGGTCTTTCTCGTTTCTTTGGCCGGATTGCGTATCAATGGAAAATTTTGTTTGATCGATTATCGCGCGACGTCGCGGACGACTCTGCGTATACAGTGAAAAAGAATTTCCCCTTGGTTCGGAGTCGCTTTTTTCCAGGTCGGCGTTATCTCCGACACCTTCGTTATCTCCATTTTCGACTTGAGGTAGTTGACACCCGATATAGTCAAATCCAAAAGTTTTTCACGCGTAAGTAAAAAGGTTAAATGTATAGTTTTCAAAATATAATTATATTGATGCACTTTCTTTGAAATTTTTGGAAAATTTTTGTGGCTTATTTATAAATTTCGTTTATGAAAAATTTTATAAAGATTTACCATCTACAAATCGATGGATATATCAATTGTTAAAAATCATGATTTTTGAAACACGTCGTCGATAAAAAGTTGCTATTTTTAACCATTTTTACCTATAAATTTTACTATTAGGTAAAGCTTTATAAAAATTTATCCACCGCGTTTTAATATAACGAGCGACAACGGGGTCGCTTTTTTTGACATGTTTGAATTTATATTTTGCTGTTCATCTAGGCGCATACTTCATATAACTTTGCATAATGTGCTCTATTTCGATTAATTGATTAGAGGTTCCATCAATTTTTAAATATATAGAATTCATCCGCACTGACATTTTTTGAAAAGTATTTTGAAACGATATTATAAATTTGAAACATTAAACTATTCACTTTTCGTATTATTGAAAATAACTGGAATTGACACTCAATTGAACTTGTCGATTTCTACGAAATCGTTTTTCGGTAACGAAATACCTTGTAAGACCTGACACGTCTTACCCCGACACTTTATGCCGGCCTACTGATTCCAAATTCAGTCGAAAATCCAAACAATCAAGACCGTGTTCATTTTTTCCCACGACCTAGACGATAACAATATTATTCTCGAAAATTTGGAGTTTTTTTTCCTCGTTACGCTCGACGAATTTTCTCCCTCTCTCTTTTTTTTAATGTTTACGATCCCCAGATTATTCGGGTATAATGTCCAGGTATATTTAATATAAATAATAGGAAATTGTGTTGCAAGTTTTTTTCACATGAGCTGAGAAGATTTAACGTGTTCGAGGATTTCCAGTCTGATTTTTCGAGAACCGAAAATAGGAAAATATTAAAATTTTGAGTAGCAATATCTTTTCGTATCCTCGACGAAATCGACTTCATAATATGGAATTCCTGAAAATTTTTGCAAGACGAAGTGAATGATTCAAACATCAATGTCATTATTTTCAAAGCAGCGCACGTTGAATTTTTTTTTAATGAATAGAGATTAGCCAAAAGTTAATGCGCTCTATTCCGATGCATTGGTTAGAGGCTTCATGTCTTTTTAATATAGGAAATAAGGTCAATATTCGAGATTTTAGAATTAATTGATTAAATGATTCAATATAATTGAAAATTTTGCAAATAAATTCAATTTATTTGCAAAAAATACTGAAAAATTCAAGTATTCTAATTAATAAATTCTAAATTCAAGGTCATTCAAAGTACGTGCCAAGGTGATTAAGAAAATTAATAAAAGTATTTATTTTTAATTTAGGCAAATCTTTTTAATGAACTAAGGGTTAAGATAATACAAAGCTTCACCGTTGTAAAAAATTACAACGCTTAACCTTCTTTTATAAAAAAAGTACAGAAAATTATGACTTTCAATAATAAATATCTCGACTTCTGCATGATAAAGCCTCTTAAAATAAACTACACATACACGCACAGTACATATTATATATATATAAAAAAGGTAATTTATGCAACTTTTCAATGAAATCTCAAGAAAGAGATTTTTAGATATTAACTACCGAGTAAATTACAAGAACGTGTTCCCCGTCTCTACGGTTGTTTTATCGTACACGCGCTTTTGTTCACGGCGGACCGTCCGACACGTTCGCGAGAGAAAAACGCGCGCGCCTTCAAGAGTTTAAAGCACGAGAGAGAGAGAGAGAGAGAGAGAGAGAGAGAGAGAGAGAGAGAGAGAGAGAGAGAGAGGAAAAGAATATGTGCATGTAAAAGACGAGAAAAAAAAGAGAGAGAGGCGAAGAGTATAACTATATCGATAGGTGAAACATAAAAAGCGAGTGCGTGGACGAGGGGACTCAAGTTTAACACGGTGTCCCACATCCGAGAGAGCGAAGAGCGCGCGCGTTTCTTCTCAAATGCAACCGAGTACCCGCGTGAAAAGTACACATATCCGACGAGAGAGAAAAGGTATACGAACGACGTCGTTGCACCGACGACTCTATACGCGGCTCGCCGTCGCTCTTTTATATTCATTTATACAAACGCGCGAGCGCGTTTCCCCCCCCCCCTCCCCGCGGTGCGCAAATGCACGGCCACGCTGAGATAAAACTTCTGTTGGAATCACCAAATAAAGTTTCGTTCATTGCATTTTTGTTATTTCAATCGAAATTTTATTGAAGATAAATTAATGTCAAGGATATGTATTGCCCTTAAAAGTTAAAAAATTATTTGTAAGTTCATGGAACTTGTTAAAAAGTATATAAAGTAAAAATTGAAGAAAAAAATGTTGTGCTGTTAACCAAATTGTGTGAGTGGTAAAGCGAAATGGTGTAAATTAATAAGACTGGTAAAAGATGTTGAGCGGTGTTACTTGGTGATTTCACAGGCCAGGTAGCCGGCGAGATAGCGAAACGGCGAGATAAATCCGCGCGTACGTGAAAACATTTTTGTTCTTTCAATCGAAATTTTATTGAAGATAAATTAATGTCAAGGATATGTATTGTCCTTAAAAGTTAAAAAATATATTCGTAAATTCATGGAACTTGTTAAAATGTATATAAAATAAAAATTTAAGAAAAAAATGTTGTGCTGTTAACCAAATTGTGTGAGTGGTAAAACGAAATGGTGTAAATTAATAAGACTGGTAAAAGATGTTGAGCGGTGTTACTTGGTGATTTCACAGGGTTAAAAATCGATGTTCTTAGTAACAGGGATGGGCAGAGCTCGATACTTTACTGAAAAATAAACATTTTTCAATGGATAATTTTTATTGCCCCCTCGATGAAATAACATCATACCTATTGAAAAATTTTCGTTTCTCAGAAAAGTATCGAGCTTCAACCATCCCTGTTCAGCAATAAAACTTTGTTTACGTTTCTGTCAGCCTAGTCTATTAAGTGGCAATAAAGGGGGCGAGAATGAATGCAAAAAATGTAGTATAAGGTACCTGAGCTGAATGAATCTCATGGGATACCAAAACATGATTTTATGACTCATTATCCGAATATCATTGAGCAAATTGGTCCTCTAGTACATCTTTAGTTATAATCAGAATCGAGGGAAAGGATAATTATTTCAAGGAACTGATACATAAATTAAAAAACTTTAAAAACATTTCTAGAATATTTGCTAATTAATATCAACGTTACATCTATTATGAAAAAAATTAGTATACAAACATTTTTTTTTAAAGAACAAGTCTATATAGTTCACCAATATTTGAATTCGCTATACTTATATTGAGGGTAACATTTTTAACCTGAAATAAAGTATAAATAACTAATTAAAATACATTTAATAAATTATTAAATTAATTGAATGACGGTCAACTAAATAAATTATTTGGTCGTTATAACAAAATGTTTTTCTCAGTGTACCGTTGAGTCTGGGACCCAACGAGAACGTCCGACAGAATAATAAGTCTCGAAAGTGCGAATCCGGCGTGTTGCTCACGTACGCGCGGATTTATCTCGCGGCGACGATTCCCGTCGCCGTTTCGCTATCTCGCCGGCTACCTGGTCTCCCGATCCGCCTCTATTTTCCCAGCGACAGAAGAAGAAAAAAAGATAGAGAATAATAAAACACGTGTGTATGACGAAGTCGCTCGAAAATGCGAGGAAATTTATCGCTCCGACGCTCATCCGATCGTAAACGGAGAAACTTGGATCACTCGCGTGAACTATAGAAAAATAAAGAGAGAAGAAGAAGAAGAAGAAAATCAATCGTAAAGATTCTGTATAGTTTGCCACGGAAATTCGTCCGTGGTTGTGTGAACTGTTTAGCGCCCTCTCAGTCATTTTTTTCTCTCGGAGTTCGGTGGACGTGAAATTTTTTTTCTGAGCGGCAAAGTTGTTAGTTCTTCATGGTTTATATATAGTTTTAGTATGGTATACAGTTCTATTTTATTCTTCGGTTGGCTCGTATATGGAAATATCTTTCTATAATAGTCATTCTTTAAAATGTCGTATAAAAACGTTCTCGGATATAAAAACGGATGTTCTGTGAAGATTGATATAAAATTTTCGATGGTTTGACCACATGAAATACTATTAAAGGTATATAATTATACTGTCTTGTAAATACTGAAAAATCTCAATTTCACATATTAATTTACTGAACTGTTTGACAAATACTGTACCATACAAACATTGCTTTTAAATCGCACTACATTTTGCCTAATTTTTTTTAGCCATTTTTCAAATATCACCAAAATGTCATTTTAAAATGCTTCTACACTGACAACCAAATTTAGTTGATAATTGCAAGATTTGATTTATTTAACATAAATTTTCATTTCGATGTAATCAACGATAATTTTCCGAAAATTGAACAAAATTTCGTACATGATAAAAAAAAACTCGTTTGTTAACCTCTAACCGAAGTATAATTATTTCCAAAAAATAATAATTATTAATAGTATCAACGAAATTTTTTCAATTAAACGTTTTCACCTAAATTGTTTCTCACTGATCACCGAAAGTGTTAAGGGTGAATCATCTCATTGGAAAAATATTGAGCAGTGATTTCGTGAAAAGTAAATTAACAAAAAAAAATCGATATTCGTTGGAAGTGTCGTGCAACCGAAAGCGTGAGTGCTATTAAAATTAAAAGCATAATTGAACGAAGCAATATTTATTTGTGTGAGTGCAAATATAAAATTATGGGAAAATTGAGAAACCTTTGACGAGCTGAAAATTAAAAGCATAATTGAACAAATCAATATTTATTTGTGTGAGTGCAAATACAAAATTATTGAAAAATTGAGAAACTTATGACGAGCTGAAAAAGTTTATATATGTATCTACAACGTGCCCACATGCACTTAATTTTTTTCCCGATTAACGACGAAAACTGTTTTCTTTTTTTTTGTCGGGATTTCAAGAAGAATGTATCCTGGCCGTTGGCGCGCCAAGGTTTCACGTGACTTCCTGTTCACGTTCTTGTGAAGCTTCGACGACCCGTCGAATTTTGTTCCTCCGGAAAAAAAGACTCTATGGTGAGGAAGTTTCGTGTCTCGGCGCTGCTCGAATTTAGCCAAGAACGTCGGTGTCAAATACATCTAACCGGCACGTTATGCGATATTCGTTATCTCGTTTGGTATCATTCCGAGAAAGGAACGAACTCGCAGTGCGAAAGACCGTGCACGATTTCGCCCAAGAGCTCTTCGTACACACGCTACACAGAACTATCGCGTGCTCTCGCACGTATACATTCGTAAATAGCGTTTTTTAAATATAAAACCTGATGAATCTTTTAAGAGATTTTCCATTTTATACGAAAATGAAATAGTATATGTTCTTTTGTCGCATTAAAAGGTATACTTATTGTTGCGATAAAGTTAAGTTCAAAAAATTATGTGTAAACGAAAAGGCTTAAAAGCGCGTAATCGTTTCTCGAGTTAAAAATCTTAACGTTTCTTTTTTGCTGCGACAATTCGTTAAAAATTTTCTTTACTGTGCAAATGAAAGATAAAATCGTCGGATGAATTTTTTTTTCTATTTTATTACTACATGAACCTACAATGAGCTTTGTTTGCAACTCCCATTTCTCATTTTTATTTGATCATGTATAATGATCGGTGTACATTTTTATAAAGCTTTTCCGTCTATAGAAATGTGATATATAGTATATAGTGTACATTGCATAACACTCAAATTTCAATTAATTTGCTTGAAAAATACGAGCGTGGGATTTGTCCGAAAAATTGCTTATTATTTAAAATTGAAAAACACGTTCTCTTGTATCGAGATACAAAAAATAATCGTCGTGAAATTTTTACATAATCTTTTAGAGATGTTACTCAATATTATGTAAAATTGTCAAAAATATCCATCATTTTCGTTTTTGAACACAACATCCTTAAATTCCGTATGTTAATTCTGGACAGTTTTACATTCTCTATCAAAGAATTTCTCTGTACCGCGATAATTACTGGCATACCTATACATCTATTCACGATATATGTGTAGCAGGTGGATAAGTTATTTGGTTTAGAGTTGAAAGACGGCTAAATCATGACCCATTTGAATATCATTTTCAAAGTCGCGAAGCATATCTGAAATACCTTGTAAGGTAAATACGTTCCAATAGTTGGACAATTTTCGCCATATTATTTTTAATATTTGAATAATTTTTTTCTCAATAAAATCGTATGGATTATTTTTCCTGTGCGAAGAAGTGTATTTTTCATAATTTTAATTTATTCGAAAAAAACTCGCTCAACCCCATAGAGACAGGGTCGATTTTCTGTCCAACTATATATTGGGACATTTTACATATTCAAATGTTCAAGCATTTATTTACTACACGGAGAGAATTTAAAATGGATTTTTGTGGTGAATTTCACGGTAAAAATTACCGTGATATATTTCAATGCGCTGGCAAGTGAGAAAAACATAATAATTTGTATGCAATAAGTTTTTTTAAACTCACGTTACATAAAAATTCAAATATGTAACTGAAATTTTAATATTTTTAATCAAAGGCGCACGACAATTTTTATTTAACACACATTAAATTTTATAATAAATCTTAAACTAAATGATTGAAAAGGCGATACTTTTTTATAGAAATTTTTGAAATGCATAAAATAATAAAATGAAAAGTAAAATTTCGCTTATATTATATATTTATAAAATTTAA